>PQWD01011557.1:0-218892 GCA_019425675.1 Leucinodes orbonalis | reverse complement strand
CGACATAGCGGGGGCAGCATTTTCATTATAATCACGTCGGCTCGCTGCATATCATCGTTTCCCCCGCAACGCCCTAAGAGAGGCTCCAGGTCCCATTCGGGGGACGAACCTGTAGGTTGGTTGTGGAAATTTTAAGGTTGAGAGCGATCTGCGCACGCCAATTGCCCGGTGAAGCTGTAAAGGCCATCTGCGGCCAACAGTAGTAGTCAGTTCAAAAAAAAAGCATGTCACAGTGACATAGTATGCTCGTATATATAAATCCTAGCATTTAATCTAGTCAGTTACTGTATTATGTTTATGTTATATGTTACATTGACAGACTCTAAATATTACATGATCCCTTCGCTATTCCAGCGATGTGCGAAGAAACCAACCATCGGGCAAAAAGTTATCGATAAGACAGCTTTTTGTTTGATTTTGTGTTGGCTCATTTGTTGTATTTAATGTGTTTATCCTTATTTAGCATTCGGGTGTTCTTTCTATACAATCTTTATTTGTAAGGACCTATAATTGGCTAACTGTTGTTATTTGTGTATATTTTTGTCTTCGTTGCTGTTGGTCCTCCTATGAAATAAATAAATAAATTTCCCTGTGTGTAATCCAAAGTAAAGAGAAAAAAGGTCAAAAGTATATACAGCATAGTAAGGTTTATATAATTAAAGCAAGGAGCTTATGTAATGGAAAAACAAGGCAAAATTAAACAATGACAAAATTAAAAAATGCGCTTATCTGGTGGTAATACAGACCATAACAGAAGCAATTTTTATTTACATACGTTTGTACAAAAATGCACATAAAATCTTGACTTCTTAACTTAAACATTACATAGATTACTATATTTGATGTGTGATAATGATAACGGAGGATTCGAACAGAATTGTCACCCATATACATACTGCGGCGGTCGTTTTGTAAAATTCCCAAAATTTCCCGTTAATATGGCGAAACGGCGACATCAGTGCGCAGCGAGCGTGTTCGAGCATCTGTGTGACATATCACTGAGCGATATTTGAAGGACTTTTATGCAATGAGTTAGCAACAAAGAAATATACCACGCGTAAAATATACCACGGTCTAAGGTCAAAATAATTTCATCACATCAGCTCATTATACTTCCCAACCGAGGGACACGAGCTTACACCTACGAGGGTTTATAGGTCTTTGTTCTTCCAAGTGGGTCAGCTGGGGATAGCCGATTCACGCACAACCTTTTAAATCTCTTTCGCAGGCGTGCGCATGTTTCCTCGCGATGTTTTCCTTCACCGTAAGAACGTCGAATAACGTAAGTACATATAACTTCGAAAACTCAAAATCACATTGTTACATGGTGAGATGTGAACCTGCGTCCTCCCGATAGGAAGGCAACAGTCCACGCCATCATTAACCATTGAGCCACCGATGCTCAATGGTGTGGATAGGATTTAAAAAGTTTAAAACAAACAATAATTCCATTACCGCCGAAAACCTTTACCAACGCCACAATTATAACGCAGGAAGTTGTAATTGTTATGGCCTAGTGTTGAGATGTGAATGGATGACGTCATTGCAAGGTGAAGCTAGCCTTTAAATGTATGTCTGTCTGTACACGGATATTGGTGCTGACGCTACTGGATACGACATTTGTTTTTTTTATTTATTATTTCAGTCTCTTTTTAAAGTTCCGTAGCTAAGTGGCAAAAACGGAACCCTTATAGATTTGTCAAGTCTATCTGCTGTCGTCTTATGTCAACCTGTTTTCTTCGAAACTATAAGCACTACACTCCCTGTTCAAACTTTGCAAATATATGTATTCTATGAACCGCTTGGTTTTGTCAAAAAATTTGAAATAAAGAAAACTCAATTTTTTTTATTTGTAATACTTGCTGTTGGTCAGGGATGACCTTCAAAGCTTCATCAGACAAATGACAAGCGCAAATGACTCTCAGCCTCAGTGTTTCAGTCTGGCCAGCGGACATATTATATTACATTAATACATGCTTTACTAGCTTTGTCGATGTTTTAACTCGCAGTTTTAATACAACAATACGTAACGTATGCTTGTAACCAAAGTGTTTTTTTTTATCAGAGTGACATCGCTGTTTGCCGCAGGTGGCAAAGGCAAAAAGAGGCGTGAAGAAGTAACAAATATGCACACTTACAAATTTTCGTCTTTATAATATATTTATTTACTAATAAATTTCACACTAAAAACTATTTGTCGTTTGCAAATCAATAGGGCCTACCGACTTCACCGTGAAACGAAGCCGGTAGGTAGGCCTAAGCAGGATACACCATGAGATGTAACAAGCTGGTTGATAAAAAAAAATGTTTACCATGATTTTCTACCACATCTAGATTTAATACATTTTTGCAGTTTATTCCTGTGCCAAGTTCATGGCACTTGTAATGCAGTCTGTAGTGTTTTATTAGACATGCCAAGCTTTGGCATGTTGGGTATATTTTCGAATTTGATCATTCATACATTAACTCTCGATGGCAAATATTATTTTAACACAATGGACACAAATGCCAATTTCAGATTAGCAATCGAAGAAGGTGAGTTCGGGATGGATTTTAGATTACTAGCATTTGTCTAGAGGTTAACATTATGTAAATGTAAACTAACTAGGTATATTAATATTGAGAGAAGCCATGTTGGTTGGCATTGATGGCGTATCTACTTATAATACGAATACTATTGTGTATTAAATAATAATAATTATTTTCCACTGGCATGCACACAGCCCATCTAGCCCAAGTTAAGCGTGAAGCCTGTGTTATGGTACTAAACACGGATAAACATATTTATTATAATAGTTTTTGTAATACATACATATTATGACATAGAAAACACCGAATAAGTTACAAAGAATGTTCATTATGCAACAAGTTTGTATGCCCGGGGATGACCCGGAACCCATTGGTGTTGCAGCTGACCTATCAATCGCACACAATGGGTCCCGCATAACATATAATAAAGTTCCTGCCTATTTTTGTATGTTGTTAATGTACAGGAGGTCTGGCCTCACCTGATGGTAAGTGATACGCCTAACATGACAGAGGCGGCATTAAAGGAGACACTGATAGACAGTTATTATGCCCATCATGCCGTCACTGGCGATCACCCAAGACCAGATGTTGGTTTCTTATATTCCGGTAATTTCACTACTAGTGCCCTCATCCGAAAAAAAAAAAGTGCATACACTCCCTGTTTCACGGAATGATATCTGGCCTGCGGTGGTCTACCCTAGACGACTCAGTATCGGAGTTTACCAGCTACAATAGACGTAGGCTGAATCTTACTAACCTATTTTTGAAAAATGACTAACACATACGCTAGTGAATAGCGCGTTTTATCCAGTCGAATCGGACGAGAACCGTGTTCGTAGTAATGCGCCCGGTGAAGTTTATGTGTTTTTGAGTGTAATATGATTAATTTATTGGTAGCGACGCGTGCGGAATGTGTTCTGTCTCGATTCTAATTACGTCATAGGGCTGTTGAGTGACAGATCAACTAAACTTCTTTGCCATATATAGGTCGAAACGACTGATTCCAATCATTTTGATAGGTATAATTATGACGTCATAGTGTAAGATTGTGTGCACTATTTAAGAGTGTTGCAATTCTGATCTTATTTTCGGGAATTTCAACATGAATACAAAACCATTTATCGATAAAGATCTCTAAACATGTTTATCATTGTTATTCTCCTCACATGGGCCGGGATATATGACACAAATTGGGTGAGACCTATGTCAAGCAGTACACTGCGATAGGTTGAAGAAAGTTGTGCACTAAAATTCTAAAGCATCATGGCTACATAAAAACATATATACATAATACAAATAATAAGCCAACCCATCTGGTGTAATGGTTGAGACGTCAGCTATTACATCGAGGGTTCCGGGTTCGATACCCGGGCAGTACAAACATTTGTGTGCCATGGACATTTTGTTTGTAGGGTTCTGGTTTTTATATGTATAAATGTAAATATATAAAAACTATAAGTTGTTTATCGTTTGTTTAGTATATCATATTAAGTAATGCTTGGTTGGGGCTAAGTGGCGTGTGAATATTATTATTTAATTATTTTTAATGCAATGGAATTTCAGTTATACTATATTTGTTGATACGAGATGGTAAAGTATAACACTAATGATATTACTCACCTTATCATGAAATTAACAAGCCAACAAAAGACTTGTTAACGAAGGTATCTCAGAATACGTCACTAATTGGGCTAATCATTAAAGTCTACAGGAAAAATGCCGTGCCGTACCGAGAAATGTTAGGTAATTGGAAGTTAGCGAAATCGCTTTATCTCGCTGCTTATACGAGTAGGTATATGTAATAAAGTTGATTCGATTTTTACAACCTGTATTCTTAATTGATCCTTTTTACTGGTTCATCATTATCAGCTCATCATACGTCTCCACCGTGGGGCACGATCCCTACGCCGTAAGGGTGCCTAGTGTCACGGCGGGCCATGGGATCTGTCCGATTCAAAGCGCACAAACTTTAGACGGTCTTCGAGCGTGCGCAGGTTTGTTCTCGATGTTTTCTTTCACCGTAAGAGCGTCGGATAAACGTACATATAATTTTGGAAATTCGAAAAAACATTGGTACGTAGCGGGCTTTGAACCTGCACCCTCCAGATCGGAAGGCTATAGTCTACACCAAAGAGCCGTCGACGCTCAGACTGGGTCTAAGAAATGGGTTTCTTTGAGGATTCTCCACGACTTAAAAACGTTTGCAAATAATCTATTCGGATTTCTGATTTTGATAACATCAGCGTGTTTGCACAGCGTAGCGTACCCTCGGCCACTCGGCGCTGGCGGGCGTAGGACGCCCTCCAAGCCCGATGGCCGATGACTTGCGAGGTCCTGTGAAGCTGGATAGAAAAAGCGGAGGACTCGGGATATCTGGCGCAAATGTAGGAGCCTATGATCCAGTGTGGGACCTGCAAAATTAGGTTTTTTTTTTTTTTTTTTTTGAAGAAAAAAGAGAAGGAGAGCAAACCCAAAAGCCCCCCATTTAGCAGAATGCACCAGCCAACCTCATTTGTAATCTGACAACACCCGTCCCATGCGTTCTCAGCTAAAATTAAAGTATCGAAGTCGACTACTGGACATAGGTCATCGTTTTATAGTGTTAAATAGTAGCTACAAAGGACACTTTACGTACAAAGTACGGGAAGACTAAAGACAATAATTTTGAGGTCACCATCCGAATAATGACCTTTGCCAAAGCTAGCCGGTCACGTCGTATTCTCAGGGCTTACGCACAAACCTCTGTAAAGATGATGGATGTGATTAATAGTTACAGGTCAGAACATATGCTCCAGAAAACTATTGTTACCTCCGAAATAGACCATATTATAAGATCACTAACTTATAGTTGTTTGTACTAGTTTAGGTATAACCCACAGATATACCATATAAAGAGATGGGGCAAGAGCCGCGTTTTTAAGTGCGACAAATTGTAAGCCTCAACGGCATATCCTGGCTGCAGTTTACGCTTTGTGAGACGAACAAGAGCACGAATATTAGAAGAAATTACAGTTTTTTCCAAAATGCATCTTCGCAGATTGTAACATGCCATTATCGCAAAATGAATCAGTATTTATCAGAATATAATTAACTTTTTCAAGTAAGAACGAAAAGAATTGCGGCACTGGACTGCATAAACTTGGCGGCTTGTCCAGTCAATTGTATATTCGGATGTCTGTGGGTATAACATTGTTTTTATAGAACAATCGACAGATGGTACACGGGAATATTTTAGTAGTTGTGTTGCCCTAGAAAGCTCGGAAGCGTTTTTCTGTTCAATCATTCAGTCGGCTTATAATGAAACTATGTGGCTCCATCCAACGGTATATAATTTAAGTTCAGGGTCAAAAGTTCAATGTATAAAAATATATATAAATATCCACTGACATTCACACAACGTCATCTAGCTCGAAGTGAAGCTGAAAGATTTTATTATAGGTTCTAAACAACTAAAACATAGTTACATACTTTTTTTGTAAAAACATATATATTATACATAGAAAACAACCAGACCATTACAAACGGACATATTCTTGCACACAAATGTTTGTACTCGTACTGCCCGGGAATCGAACCCGGAACCCTTGGTGAATGCAGATCAGTGCACCCATTACCAAATGGGTCGTCAAATTATTTATTAATTTCAGTATTAATATAAAATCTATGCCCTTTTATCTCCTTCCGTCGTTTCCTAAACTTTCAATCATTGATACTCGTGTAAAAAATATTGTGTAAATTGAATTGTATGTTTTTAAGCAGAAGAAAGGATAAGTGGTGGATATTGCAGATTGAATGTCTTATTTTTTTATTCAATTATCAACTATCATGTAATCATGCTAACCACGTCACTTTAAACCGTAACACTCTATCAAATGCATAACTGAAAGAGCCGGAGAATTAAGTGAAACCCAACGATGTCTCGTGTATTAATATTAAACAAATAGAATTTGTATTTTTTAGTAAAAAAGCAATAATGTATTCCCTACTTACACGTAGCGTTAGCATTACCCGCGCTTGAAAAATAAACATCGGCCAAACTTAGTTGGTACCGTTCTGGTAAATAGACAGGTCCCTAGGTTCCATTTTGGGTTGGCCGCTGTCCAGAATTCCCAGTAACAAAATGGCTGAGTCGTGACATTTTTTTCGCTAGCAAATAAATCCCGATAGTTATTTGGAAATGAATCGGTAGCCTTTTTATATGTTTGCAGCATTATTCAGGCAAACGAGATAAGTCGGTCAAACCAAACTGAGATGTAGCGGCAGAGGGCGCGCCAAGTCATGACGGGGTAGCGGATTTCACATTTTATTTGAAATTATCCTTGCCTAAAGGGACTTCTTATATTATTTTTTATTTTTAATCATTTATTTTGAAGTGTTTAGGGTGCAATATATATTAATTATGTCCTTTATTTATTAAGTATTTATATACTTTGAGAAATAATACTTTTGTTATTATTACCGAATATGCAGAGCGCTTGTCGGTGACCACGGTAACTCAAATAGTACCTAAAGGCACCAAAACTTATACTATTTTTCTCTACGGGATTAAATTAGTGAAAATTGGTATATAACATACTTTTTTTGTATTTCCAAAATATTTCCATACATTTTTGATTGATTCCATATTAAAATGAAATCAATCAAAAATAGTTAATCATTATATAATAACAATAATTTAATTTATGGATTGTCTAAAATTCTTTAATTATCTTTTTAATCTCCTAATAAAGCATTTGTTACACTCATGCGTGTTCCTCTATAATAAGCTATATTTATTTACAGCTATTTTTATCCGGAACCTATAATTTGTCACTTGCACCACAAGAAGTTAATGCATACATCAGTGAGGTTTCTACCTAATTACAAGAATGATTTACTGTCTACAATCCGAAATTGGAGGCCTTTAATTATTTTTAAAAGACTCACTTAGGAACTTGGCTATATTTCATCCGGGCCCTTCCATTCTGTTGGGAATACAAATAAAATTTGGACTATTATTTTGAAAGTCGCGTATTGTGGTTTAAGATTTATTACATTCTACGACTGCAAAAATGATTTAAAGATTCAAGCTATATTTTTTGCTTATTCAAACGCTTAGCACGAATATGTGTGTCGCTTGTGGCATCGTAAGCTTCCTATTTTATTCAACATTATCTCATCAGCTCATTTAACGTAACCACCGAGGGGAACGAGCCTACCCGATAGGGTGTACAGGCCTTAGTCGTCAAAAGCCGGGCCAGTGCGGATTGGCGGACAACACACACACCCTTTGAATGTATTCGTGGGCGTGCGCAGGTTTCCACACGATGTTTTAATTCACCGTAAGATCATCGGAAAAACGTATACTCGTAAATGATTTCGAAAATTCGAAATTACATTGATACGGGGAGAAGTGGCGCGCACAGAGACAATGAGCAGGGTATGCAAAGTTAGTGACATTGACCGCAAAAACAATAAACAATTCACATTTTTAAACCCAACCTTTGAATCTCTTCGCAGGTTTTCTCAAGATATTTTCCTTCACCGTTTATTATATGTAGGTACTAAATGCCAGAGAATTCAATTTTGCATTAGTACTAAGTCCTAAACTGAGGCTATGTAGCATGATTCGTCTAAGACCATGTAGTTTATTTCCTACCAGTATAAACTGTTTTCAATATGAAGCTCTTGCTATATTTTTTAACCCAATCTAAATTAAAATTGTATTTATAACACAAAAATCACAGTCCCTATAAGTAAATTGCAAGAAAATATCAGTTGAAATTAATTTAAGGGTCATTGGTTGAACAATAACAATAAATAAAATCATAATGGCAATCTGCTCTTTAAACAAATCGATCATAATATTTATAATTCTTTTAGTTAAGTTAAGCATATATTACGAGTCAAATTCTTATTTCTAGCATAAATTGGTATTTTCCACGGACATCCGAATATACAATTAGACTGGACAAGCCGCCAAGTTTATAGGCAGTCCCAGTGTCGCAATTTCTTTCGGTTCTTACTGGAAACGTTATTATTTTCTTGGTAAATTTACTGATTCTTGCGATGATGGTTGTTAAGATTGAACAGGATGGCAAATTTGGAAAAAACGGTATTCTTCTAATTTCGTGCGTCTTGATCCGTTCACAGAGCGTAAAGTGGCAGCCAGTGCTATGCTCTTGGCTACATTTGTCGCACTTAAAACGCGGAAAACACACTTTGCCCCATCTCCTGTATTGGGAAATCTGTGGTATTTTCAATCCAAAGGTTAACGCTATTTAAGTGAACCGTAAAGATGTTTCATACTCCTTGTTATTTCAACAAATTAGGGGACGCACTGTGACTCTGGTAAAATATCCAAAAATAATGTCGCATACTATAAAAATAGATGTTTAAATACTAATGCTCCAGACGGAGTGACGTGGTGATAAATAAGGGACTCGAGTACCAGTCGACTCATTATTAACTTATCCCGGGGATGCCGGGATGTAAAAACGGAAACTAATTCGGGAACGCTTTTTAAGCATAAAACTGCCAATAGGTGTGAAGTCACAGGGTATTGATGTGGTAGGGAGCAATGTGCTATGATCAATTAAATTTTTAATACAGATTTTTGGATATGGGTGAATTAAGACGTATCAATAATAGTATCATAGTACCAACTATTGGTATTAGGGTCAAGCATCATTATCGACTCATTAAACGTCCCCACCGAGGGGCACGAGCCTACCCGTATAGGGTGTATAGGCCTTAGTCGACCCCGCGGGCCCAGTGCGAATTAGCCGAATGCACGCACAAGCTTTCAATGTATTCGTGGGTGTGCGCAGGTTTCCTCACGATGTTTTATTTCACCGTAGGAGCGTCGAAAGTATCCGTATATAATTTGCAAATTGTAAGTACAATTGGACGAAGGGGTTTGAACCTGCAGATAGGAAGGCTACAGTCAAACAGACACCGGTTTTCAAAAACAAAGATTTATAACATAACGCTGAAACTGGCAGAAAATTGTAGCAGAAAAACGCAATGCTCAGGGATGAAAAATACTTGGTACCAAAAAACACTTTTTTCATTTATAACCTTTGACTGCTACATGCATATTGAATTCAGGGACTAAGACCTTTTAAGTCCCTGTCATCGGTTTTTTTCTGCTAGAATTTCTCCAGTTTTCAGCCCCCTATTATAACACACCGTTGCATTGTTCAGCGTAACACAAACGGTAATAGCATTTAGTTTATTATGCTAATCGTGTTTTTGCAACAACAATGAACATCACGCGACAGTGTTATTGTTACGGTAAGTACATACTGTTTGTTTTGTATACTAACAGTTAAATTTAACCATCGTCGTACCTATTCACTAGGTTACCTAATTACACGTACCAGGTCGCTTTTCACCCCCAACATATATAAAGTTACCTAGCCTTCCTGCAATGCACTAAGCCGAAGTTCAAGTCCTACTCTGGAACGCCTTAAGACTCGTTGCATACTTTTTAGGCTGAGAGCCATCTGCGTTCGCCTCTTGCCTGGTGAAGATGGGGAGATCGTCAGCGGATAGTCCATCCGAAAAAGACCATCGACATGTTAAGCAAGGTGAAGGAAAACATCAAAAGAAAAATCTATTTGTTGTGTTTGTTTTTAATTGAGATGGCCAGTTAGCTTACTATCATAAGAAGTTTTAAATGATGATGGAAGTGATGGACTCTTACCTGAACAATATCTAGATATCATGGACGACACTGGTTTTCATCTGAAAAAGAAAAAAAATGAAATTATTTTTGTGTCAATTAATTAACTTCTCTACATTTTATCATAACAGGTATTTTCTATTGTATTCTTTGTATGTATTTACTTTTATCTCTCTCTCTTCAACCTATCGCAGTTCACCGCTGGACATAAATTTTCGCCATTTTGCGCCAGAATCCTGGCCCTCCGCTTTTCTCATCCAGCTTCCACCAGCGACCTTTCGCAAGTCAGTCCATCGGGCCGGAGGGCATCCTACGCTAAGCTAGCCAAGACGCGGTCTTCACTCTTGAGCTCGTCTGCTATTACAGCCATCGATACTGCGACATACGTAACTCATTTACTTTTGTATATATTTATTTTTATCCTTTATTTAAGACCTGTAGTACAAACTCATTACTAAAAGGGGAACCAGATAGCGCTGAGCAAATTTCTGTGGACTTTAACCAATAGCTTTCCTATCCTGTCTCGATTCCTGATAATAATTTAATTTCCGGGTTTCTTATAGTTTCCGAGGTATTCCAAAAAACAGGTACTCCAAAAACATAATGCAAAGATAAATTTAAGTTACACGATAGGCTGGTTTAAGTGATGGAAGCTGGTGCAACGCTCATTTCATTCCGTCTGCAAAGCTTTCTATATTTGGAAGTCTGTGTAACGTCTGTTTTATTTATTTATAAGTTTCACAGTTGCATCAATTCCGTTTGTGTTTGTATATGAAACTTTTTCGGGATATTTCTGTTCGTGGTAGCCGATTCTCTTTGGCAACTATGTAATGAATAAAAGAAACTGAGTAAGAAATATTTTTGGAACATGAAATAGAGAAAAACATTTAAACGTACAATAAATAGTTTAAGCCAAATCAGTCTGCCTTAGTTATGATAGGTATAAAGCTTGTATAAATAGAATTGTGTTGCTGTTGCTTTGACTCTAGGGGTCTATGGAGTAGGGGATAGCAATGTCGTTTAGCGATCGTTTAGGTTAAATGATTTGTCTGTTCTGTCAAACATATTATATATATTCATAAAAAGTTACAACAACGGTAATTTAACTTTGCAATAAGATCACACATACTAAATATATAATCATCATCGAATCCTTTCTTATAAAATCATCAAGACGGTACTCGACTATAAGCAGGTTACAATGTTCAAAGAATGGTACCGTAACTTAAAGTCATCGACCCTAACTTGACCAGCCGCGGCAGACAATGCTATAACCTGTTCCTATTATCCAAATCATCACATCGGATGCTAGGTCAAACTCGAGACTACTAGCTACTAAATAAATATAAGAAGAAATTTGCAGAGCGCCATCTAGAGAAATTTCAGCAGAAGTTTGTACTATGGGTACTAAATAAGACATACTTATACTGTTTAAAGTTAAAAAACAGGTACAAATATTCATTTAGGACTTCTTACATATTAAATAATATGTAACTAAATATTCACCCATTCACATAACGTAATTTAGTCCCAAATTAAGCACGGAATGAGGACTTAACAACGAAAAATACTTATATATTTTTGTAACTACATACATTTAATAAACACCCCGAACAATACATACAAACAGACATTCATGCAAATGGATGTCTGTTTTTGTTTTATTAAAGACTAACATAATGTAATTACTTCAATTTAATTACAATAAACAATGCAATGAAGTAATGTAATTTTATTGTAATTTGATCTTGGTTGGCTGCATTTTTATTTTGGGCGTTAAAAATATTATTCGTTCCTTGATTCATTAGACGACGGAGCCGTATTATACCAGACAAACTGCTGAAGCATCTCGGAGTGACATGATCTTGCCATTTATACAATCTAGTGCTATACAAATACTCTATGGTGTTAAGGACCTTGCATTTTTCGTATATTAAGCTTTTATATAGTTAAAATATTTAACTGTTGTCATCGGTGAATGCTGTGTAATTGACATACATACAAAAAAATCTTTGAGGTTATTTATTTCTAAAGGAAGGGAACTTTGGGTTATAATTTATAAATGGAATAAATCTTTACTATTTCGAGAGTTATAGCGATTTTATTGTAAGATAATGAATGCGAGTGCCTCCTTGACCTCTTGAGTCTTGGAGTTGTGTTAATGTTGGTGGTTGTAGGTTCCAGCCCCACGGAGCCGCATATTGAAAAATACTTTGAAAATTAAACGTAAGCGGGTAGTTGTAAATCTGTCGGTAGCGGCTCACACGTGAGCTCAAGGTCAAAGAGGACACCAAAGACCCATTAACGTACAAAGTTCGCCCGCAACCCAGGATATGGAGTTGTCACGTTTCAGCCATAAACCACCGATGTTACGGCAATCATAACTTTGACTTAGGTAGACAGTTGTTTTGTTGCCGCTTTGATGGGACACTGTCGTGTGCACTTATAGCTCGTCGACGGAGGTATTTTTTATATGTAACTAGCTTTTGCCCGCGGATTCGCTCGCGTATTATCGAGGTAGGTAGATTTCGTACTGATATTTTGGAGCCTCATACAAATTTTTCATCCCATATGGCTCTTAAGGCTTATATTTAAAAACATTAGGCTAGTATTCTTCGCTGGCTACAAAAAGTGTTTGTACTGAGCTTCCTACCGAAAACCATTAAAAGTCCGATATGAAATTTCACTTCCACTTTTAAGGGATACAGAATTAAAATATATATACTTACTTTTTAATGTTAGTGTCAAATAGTCCGCATTCCAATTTTGACTTTCTCATATAAATTTGTACGTACGGAATGCTCCATACAAAATTCCTAGACTGATTTCTACTTAGGATAAAAAAGCAAATACTCAATAGTTACTTTTATATTTTGGTAATTAATAACGACACTGATTTATAAACAAAGTATTTTTACTATTGCAATTGGCATTGGAGAGCAAAGGTGAGGCTCTCGCGGTAAGCTTGGACGAAGCGAAGGCTTTCGATAGAGTTTGGCATAAAGCACTTGTAGCTAAGCTTCCGTCTTCTGAGGTTCCTGGAAAATTGTGCGATTGGGTCACAAGCTTTTTAACAGATAGGAGTATTAAAGTCGTTGTCGACGTGCATGCTCTGACTCCAAACCTATAAACGCTGGTGTCCCACAAGGCTGTGTGCTATCTCCAACGCTATTTCTTCTGCATATCAATGACATGCTGCAAATTAACGGTATTCATTGCTGTGTGGATGACAGTACGGGAGATGCCTTATATACCGGCCGTGTAGTTCTTCTAGGGAAAGCGTCGAAGTGTGTCGAAACAGAATTGTGTCTGAGGTCGAGACTTCTCTTAATCAAGTCTCCGATTGGGGTCCAGACAATATAGTGCAGTTTAACCCTAAAAAGACACAAGTCTGTGCTTTTACCGCAAAAAAGACACCCTTTGCAGTATCGTCCAAATTTTTAAACACTCCCCTTAGTCCCTCAGCTAGTATCGAAATTCTTGGTGTTGATATTTCTAGCAATGTTCAATTTCGCGGTCATTTGGAGAGTTAAGCCAAGTTGGCCTCAAAGAAGCTCGGTGTGCATAACAGGTCGAGGCAGTATTTCGTGCCGGACCATCGCTTGTACAAGTTGTAAGTTCGGCTGCACATGGAATATTGCTCTCATCTGTGGGCGGGGGCACCCCAGTACCAGCTTCTTCCACTTGACCGCATTCAGAGAAGAGCGGCTAGAATTATCAATAAAGATAAAGATAAAGATAATTTATTTGTTGAACATGTGAACAATGATCAGGATCTTTCCGATCGGCTTGATCTTTTGGGTTTGCGTAGAGATGTGGCTTCGCTCTGCATCCTCTACCGCATATATTATGGGGAATGTTCTGACGAGTTATTTGGGCTTGTTCCTGCGGCTGAATTCCACTCACGTACTTCGAGGCAGAATTCCAGATTTCACCCATACCATCTGGATACTTGGAGGTCTTCCACAGTTCGTTTTGGTCGACATTTTCTGCCGCGTACGATAATTTGTGGAATCAGTTGCCATCGGAAACGTTTCCGGAACGATATGACCTGGCGTCCTTCAAAAAGAGAGCGTATTCTTATATAAAGGGCAGGCAACACATCCCTGTGACCTCAGTTGTTGCAAATGTCCATGGGCGGCGGTGACACTTTCCATCAGGTGAACCGCACTTTCCATCAGGTGAACCGCTCGTTTGCCTCCGTATGTTATAAAAAAAAACCTAACATAAAACATGAATCTTAAAATCACAGGATAGGAATCGCATAAAAAACCTAAGCTTTAAATAAAACTAGATTTCTTTTAAACTTTCTTGAGTTTTGCTTACTGTACTATTCAAAATACATCATTTCAATTAACTTACAACCCTGTATTCTGTACCTTGTTAACAGAACAATGCATCAGAACGAAGTTTTCCAAAATCCATAAAGTCGTGCCTTCTTGGTAATTATCTGCAGAAACTTCCATGCTTTAGTTCTACAATAGCGTGCGCATTATCTATACATCATAATTTTCGTTTGCTGTTGAGTCGTCCCTTATAAAGATGAATGAAAGTTCCTGGTTTCAGTTTCGAAAGATTTTATAAACTCGTCAAAATATTCCTTTCATTACTGAGCTCAAATTACTTGAAGTAATATAAATTGTTAAAATTGATGGCTATTAAATGATAAAAATCTTAAATAGGAGCGGGAACATACGATACACCACCACCTAGGATGAAATTTATGACAAATCGTTGAAAACGATATTTTTTCATAACTTTTGATTGCACTGTGGGACAAGTTTAGATTTTTTGAATATATTCAATTGAAAAGCCTTTTTTGTGATCAAGTCTTGATTCGCCACCGACCATGGTGTGTTTGTGCCTATTCCAGCCCCTCATCGGTAATCCGCTTTTTGAAAAATAAGTAAATATCCACTGACATTCACACAGCGCCATTTAGTCCCAAGTTAAACGTGAAGCTTGTATTACGGGTACTAAACAACTGATAAACATACTTATACACATTTTCTTGTAAATACTTACATCTTATACATAGAAAACACCCGGATACAAACAAACATGTTCATGCACACAAATTTTTGTACTGCCCGGGGATCGAACCCAGAACTCTTGGTGTAGTAGCCGACGTCTCACCCGCTACACCAAATAAGTCGTCAAAAACCCAACGGTCGGTTTGATAAACGTCAACATTATTACTAACGTCATAGGCAAAGTGTAAAAAGTATAGATTCGTGATTTGTTCACAAAAGAACTGAAAAGTGTTTCAAATGCAGTGACAGCACATATATTTACCTAAACAGAGAGCCTACAACTATTCTCTTCGGCGGTTTGTTTTTGTGGCACGGGTGGCGTATCTACCTTTATATATACAGAATATCATTTTGGGCAAACGGGTGTGAGATGTTATTAATTGGTAGCCGATTTTCCCACTATGCCTATAGATTGAACCGATATGAGCCAATAAAAGGGTAATAGCTTTGGGCAGAAATTAAGGGGAAGGATTTATAGTCATGTGTATATGTTTGCAATTTGGTATCGTGTCAGCGATACTGCGGTTGGTAACAACACTGATTACGGATAAGTTATCTTAATATAACTATGAGCGTCGGTGGCTCAATGGTGTGGACTGTTGCCCTCCTACCGGGAGCGCTTCAAATCCGGCCACGAACCAACGTATTTTTAAATTTTCGAAATTATATGAACTCTTACGGTGAAGGAAAACATCGCGAAGAAACCTGCGCACGCTTACGAAGTAATTCAAAGGTTGTAGTAAAACGAATTTCTCTTTCTTTATATAGATGCCTTCAAATATTTAAATTATATTAAATATAAAATAATTAGGTAATGAAAATGAGTGAAACTAATCGCAAAAACAATATATAAAGTACAACATTGTCAAATTGAGTGAGACACCAGATCGCCTATAGTTTCAAATCTGAAGAGGAAAATGAGAGCGTCGCGGCGTCGGTGGCTCAATGGTGTGGACTGTCGCCTTCCTACCGGGAGTGCTGAGGTTGAAATCCCGACACGTACCAATGTGTTTTCGAATTTTCGGAAATATATGTACGTTATCCGACGCTCTTACGTTGAAGGAAAACATCGTGAGGAAACCTTCATGCACGCCTACGAAGAGATTCGAAGGTTGTGTGTGAAGCCGTCCACTCCGCACTGGGCCCCGCGTAGACGACTAAGGCCTAAACACCCTATACGGGTAGACTCATGCCCCACGGTGAAGACGTTTAATTAGCTGATGATAAAGTAATCATAAACTAAAGAGGGGTAAAGGAAGTTTGGTTTTCTATGTATATGCAATAGTAGCAGCTTTACGTAATACCATCATCTTTTATTTTTTTTTGATTGTATATCGATTAAATCAAATCGATATACAATCAAAACAAAAATAAAAAGTTGTTTGAATCAGCTTGATTACCATAAACGGAAGAAATAATCAAACTTAAATAAACACCCTTTTTAACACGCACTCACGTACAACACACACACACACCCACGCACACACATACACACAAAAACACACACACACACTAATACCCCACTCAAACACATACACACTTTTTTATTGCATGCACTCATCCACATACACTCTCATTACACATCACAAAATATGCATACGCCTCTAATATGCGGTAACTGGTGCAACTTATGTCAGCCAGCAACCTATCACTTGTACCATACGCCAAATACAACTGTGTAGAAAATATTTATTTGCACCCAGATGCTAACCACAATCTTTATGTACCCTCAAAAATTTTTAATGCACTACCGGTTATTTTTATAAAGCTTAATACAATATTTTTGTGTTTCTGTAGAATACATATTGTAACTATTGTGTACGGGGTGGAGGGTTGACTACCTGAGATACAGGAACCTAGTTCAGGTGTCAGCCCGCCATATTCTCCTATGATTAATATTTAATTGTATGTTTTTTTTTTTCTTGAATGGTGAGAAATAAAGAAATTTATTATTATTATTTTTTCGAAATCCTTAAGATTCACGGGCCAAATAGTGGCCCGGTCCTTTGGAAGGCATGTGTGGGCGAAGCCAACAGCACAGAGGCCTTTTTCGAATGTTAATCTTTGTAAGTGTTACACGTGGCGGATGCCATCACAGAATGCACAATATGATACAACCCATGATGACCCCCACCAGGTGTAAGACTATTGTAAATATATGGAAACTACGATACTGGGCTATGGAATTGGTTTTGGTGGACTGAATATCTGGGCTATGGGAGACTACGGACGCCTGTCATTAAACTAGTCTCACAGTAAAATAGAGACAGGCGGTGACTCGCCGCGGCTAGATGGGCCCCCTAATGGTCGCCTGCAGTTTGGCGACAGAGGGGCAACATGGGCGCTCGCGGCTAGGGTGTCGAGAGGTGCGGCACCGATTTCACCATCGCGAGTAACTACGCAAGTCACTCGGAGCGGTTTCCTCGCTATACGCCATTACACTTCCACCCCCGAGCATATAGCTCTAGCGACTCACTCCCGACGGCCATGAAGGCAAGCGGGAGGTGGAGATCTGGTCCTCATGGGTCCACTTCGCCCACCAACGGTGAGACGAAGGCGAAGACCAGACTTCCCCGGAGCACGGGTCCGAGGTGCGCGCCACACACCATCAGCTCGCCACAAGCTGCCCGACGGAGACTGATTGCACCGATGATACTAGCATAAAGCTAATACCACCAGCGGGCGATGGGGTCGTCACGTCCCTACGCGCATTATTATTATTATTATTATCTTATATCATGAAATGGATCACAGTGACAGAAGATTAGAACATAATTGTCACCACCCCTACTTTTATCGCAGATGGTGCTGACCTTGTATGGTACTGAGTTTTGTCATCCCCAGACGGAGATTTAAAAGGATAAAACAAAAACACTTCTTTATATTACTTAATAGCGCTCAAGTAAGATACGTTTTTATGAAAGAGGATGGCACTTTGGTTTATTAAGATTTTTTTTTTAATGGAATACCTTAATATTATCCTTAATATTTAAAGGTTTTGTAAGCTATATAAATGGGATTGTTTTCTTCTCTACGTAAATAACGTAAAGGATAATCCGTCGCAAAAGAGGACTTCTATCCCGAAAAATTCAAACGCAACTTACATCATCATCAACTCATTACATCCCACCTAGAGGAACAAGCCTATCCGTGAAGGGTATAGACCTTAGTCGTCCACGCGGACCCAGTGCGGATTGGCCGAATTCACGCACAACCTAAGAATTTCTTCGTAGGCGTGCGGAGGTTGCCTCACGAACTTATACTCCCATGCAATTGCAAAGGTCCCTTTAGCAATCATGGTAAACTCAGTTGTAGTTAGTCTCTAAATAAACAAATAAAAAACATGCGATTTATTTGCAAAACTAGAGTAACTACTATTTAGGCAACTATAAAAATTCTAGATTCTAGAGTCTAGAACTATCTAGAAAAAAACATACACAATATACTTGTATAGTAAAAAAAATGTGCAGACTTACGTTATTTTATTATATTCAATGTTTTAGTCCATACATCAGCCAACCTTACATCATTTATTTATTTACTTAACTTTGGTACACAGGCTGATTACTGTCTTACAAACATGGATAAAAAAATACATTTCTATAAAAAGTGTACACATCATGATACACAGAAATCTTCTGCAGCCGACAGAGTTACATACACATAAATTAATAAAAATAACAAAAGCAAGGTAATACAACTTAGTCAATAACATTTTCATATTATCTGGACTAGTTTGGTGGAGCCGAGGTCATATCGAGGAAATCTGAAGTTAATCTTTTGAACTGAGCAAAATTAGAATTAAAGACATCCATGCAACCTTTACTACGAACAAAAAATAAAGAAACAAAATGCGCAAACTCGCAAGCAATATATTGCATTTCAATAAGCAAATTTCAGTAGTAAAACTATGATAAACCGTTCGATACACCGCGAAACTAACCCAACTGCAATCCAAGTGCAGAGCCAAAGGCTCAATTTTATACATTTCCAATATCCTCAAGATTAAAGCATTTAAAACTTTCAAACACTAAGTTTTTAACTGTCATCAAAAAAGGAGATTCTCAGTTTGACCTGTTAGTATGTATGTTTGTCCGCGATTATTTAGTATCAGCATACATTTAAACAAATTGTATTTTTTTCTTTGGTGATTTTCACTCGGTGGAACATAAGATACTTGCCAACTTTGATTTGTTTGCCACTTAGTAAAACGAATTTCTCTTTCTTTATATAGATGCCTTCAAATATTTAAATTATATTAAATATAAAATAATTAGGTAATGAAAATGAGTGAAACTAATCGCAAAAACAATATATAATGTACATCATTGTCAAATTGAGTGAGACACCAGATCGCCTATAGTTTCAAATCTGAAGAGGAAAATGAGAGCGTCGCGGCGTCGGTGGCTCAATGGTGTGGACTGTCGCCTTCCTACCGGGAGTGCTGAGGTTCAAATCCCGACACGTACCAATGTGTTTTCGAATTTTCGGAAATATATGTTCGTTATCCGACGCTCTTACGTTGAAGGAAAACATCGTGAGGAAACCTTCATGCACGCCTACGTAGAGATTCGAAGGTTGTGTGTGAAGTCGTCCAATCCGCACTGGGCCCGCGTGGACGACTAAGGCCTAATCACCCTATACGGGTAGGCTCGTGCCCCTTGGTGGGGATGTTTAATGAGTCACTCTCATAAATAAAGTAAACAAACTTATTTACAATATTATTCCTTAACGGTATCCGAGGAACATCGAGTCCTTAATCAATCACGCAACCCGAGATTTGGCTGAGGTCACTTAGACCCTTCGCGTCAGACAAAATGTAACATGAGCTCGAATTTAGAAGGGTTAACGATACCTTTTTCTACCAAGACGCCATTGAAACGTGAATTGAATTATCTTCACGGGTTATTCTGGAAAATTGGACGGGTTCGGATTGTGTGACACTCTTTTGAATTAAGGGAAAGGACTCTAAATGTTGATTGCGTTTGTTTTTTACCAGTTTTTTCTATTTCTTATGTTAAAGTGTACAGAACTCAAGACGCTCACCTCATGGTAAGTGGTACGGCTGATCATGACAGAGCTTCATTGATGGAGACCAACAACTGTTAGACAATTATTATCCTCCATCAATGCCGCACTGCGCCCGTCACCCGAGACAACAGATAATAGTCTCTTATACCCGGTAATTTTACTAGCTACAGTGCCCTCATCCCGATACATAGAAGTGCATAATACTCCTGTTTCACGGGACGATATCTGGCACTGCGGTGGTACCTACTTAGACGACTCAGTATCAAGTCTACTACCTAGTTCTATGACGTAACATGTCTTGACGTAAAAAGTCTTAGTAAAATAAAACATGTCTAGATAAAGAATTCGCAAAGCAAGGCATATCTATATAATAGTCTGGTACGTTTATCATTATGTCCTGGAACACGTCCAAGGATCCTGCTGTCTAGCACAAATTGCCCAGACGTATAATATTAAGACACATTACTCCAAACAACTCACGCATGTTGCGAATTTTAATTTGTTTCCACAAAGAATTAGCGTATGAAGAAAACTGTCTGCGAATACATTTGGACTGTAGTTTTTTGTATTTATTTATTTAACTATGGTACACAGACAGATTACTGTCATACAGACATAGATAAAAAATACATTTTTAGTAAATCTAGACAGCAATCTATTAATAGTGTACACATCATGATACACTGAAATCTTCTGCAGCAGACAGAGTTACAAACACATAATAAAAATAACAAAAACAAGGTAATACAACTTCATCATCATCATCATTACAACCTAGAAAGTCCACTGCTGAACGAAGGCCTCCCCTAATGATTTCCACGCGGACCGATCCCTTGCAGTCGACATCCATCTGCTACCTGCCACCTTAACCAGATCATATATCAATACAACTTAGTCAATAACATTTTAATATTATTTGGACTAGTTTGGTGGAGCCGAGGTATTCTTCAAAAGCCGTATTTTTATGTCTTAACATGACTTAAACTTGGTTTTATTGTATGTCTCTCTACTCAATATATAATAATGTACCGTTTTTGTGTAAAAGAAGCTTCTTATTTTTAACTATATTTTTATAACAAGTTATGTATTTACATTGTTTTTCTGTTTAATATTTGTCATGTAAAAAATTGTTATAAATTAGTTTTTTGGTTGCTCACCAAGGCATCCCTCAAAAACAGCGTACTGACACTTTTAGTGTGCCAGGACAAATGCTGGGCAGTCGTATTTGGCACTTATATTTATTAATTTTATGTTTTTTACTATTGCATGTATTTGTATGTGTCAAATAAACAATTCTTTCTTTCTTTCTAATTATAAAACACCATCATAGCGCATCGAAAAATACATAATAACGGTTAAATATCGTGAGACTGTTGGCCATTGGAGTAGACGAGTTTAATAAAGCCATGTCTTGGCAAGCACAATCATATTAGATCTGGGCTTCAATGTAATGTATATAATCATGAACACTAACAACGACATTTTATTCAAACGATATGTAGTCAATAGTTTTTTATACGTCATAAACGGTGAGCCACTATTAATAAAGCTGTAGTATGTTCCTAAGTAAATACAAAATATTTTTATTTATGTTACTTGCTGCTGCGGAACCCTCCACGGGCGAGTTCGACCCGCACTTGGGCAATTTGACGACTCCAAGAAACGGAAAATAAAAACAAATTTTTAGAGTACTATTTCATTTAATCCATACAAGTAAGAAATTAAGATAAATGTGAGAGATCTCTGAAAATAACCAAGTTCCAATTTCACATAACTTTATATACATTATAACAACAAAGTGACAACATTTTCAGTTCCTAACCCGTCATTACTGCATGGCGGGTGCATAGTCCATTCAAAGGGCCTGTTAGACACTTGTTAGCGCGCTTGTTACGGTTCTAGTCCTTACGGAGACCTTATACGGCGTAGACTTACGCAGTAAAGTGCCCTTTTTACTACGACAGCGTGTGATACCACAATATAACCTTTTAGATTTGAGTTTCTTTGGATAAAGTTAGATCAAGAGAAACAATAGTTAATAATAAACTACCCTCGCCTATTCAGATTGCTTAATAGCTATAGCTCTATACTTGTAATTATTTTATGTATTTAGTAATAAGGTAGGTATTATATATTTAAATTGAGGTGTAATGCATAAATGTTAAATCAGAAAAAAAATTAATTAAAATAAATATCTACTGACATTTACAGACCGCCATTTAGTCCCAAACTCAGGTACCTAACAACGGATAAACAAAAAGACAGACAAAAATTTAAAAAAATATATTTTGACATATAAACCGTTTATATTTTTTTCATATGCATGAAAAAAAAACTTGGTTATTTCAATATTACAAAATACACTTCAATTTTATTTATATGTATTCAATTTCTTTAGAACTTTATAAAGATTTTTATGTATTTACGTAACAAACTATATACACACAAACATCAATTTTCGTCTTCCAGTAAACTTAACACATAATGTTAATATACATTAACCCGTATACTAAAACATAGTTTTATATAATATACATAGGCCTCTTGACCCGACCCTCAATCCTCATTCAAGGCAAACATCTAAATCTTCCTGCGCCATTGAGCTGATGTCGAAGACGATAGTGATGTGCCCACGGTTAGTCATGTGATGTTCGAGTGTCGGCATTTTTATTTATAAAAAAAATAATGTATTTTTTTTTCATGTATACATCATCAACCAATATCTGTGCGTAATCTATACATATAACAATAATTGGGTGTTTGTAATATTTTTTGGTAGGTACTCGTAGTTGATGTAATAAGGAAAAACAAAGACTTCTTTTATTTTAGAAAATAAAAAAATATTTTAGAAAAATAAAGTGATGTTATACCGCGGCTTACGTATGTTGCTCGCTTTAGGGATTTCAGGGTATATTTTACTACGGGAGAATATTTTATACCGTAGGACTCAGCTAAATGAGATAAATGAACCATCTGTTTGGCCAGCCCCCCAACGGACTGATATCTGATGAACTGACGGGTAGTAGTGGAATGTCAACTGCTAGGGCTAAATGGACACAATCATATGGATGAAATGATGATGAAGATAAAAAGATTCTTCGTCATCAGCCTATAACAGTCCCCTTGGAGGTAACATGTCTTCCCGCACAGCTTAGGGAGGTTAGTCCGTACTTCTAAACTCACAAAAATATGTATACAAAGTTTAATGACAATCGCTGAAGTTTACGCGTGAAATCGAAACAAACAAACCCACATTCAAATTTATGTATAATTTTCTAGTAGGTATAATTTAAACTTGACAAACTTCAATGAATAAAAAGAAATTATAACATTTACTTTACATTAACATAATGTAAATATCGATAGATATATTTTCCCTTCACTAGTAATTCCAAAGGACAGCTTTCAATGCATAATCGGGACACGCGTGCCGAGGCATTAACGCGCCCGGAATGATAGAAAGCTATTGTCTGGTGGCCCAATCCCACGGGACTTCTGGTATGTCAAGCTTCACACGTATAATTCAATAGAAACTTAAAGGAGTGCTCCTTTTTCGCTTTGGAAAACAAATAATTTGATGTTATGTGGTGTAGGGCGAGCAGGATGACAAGTGTGCAAGTCAAGTAACAAATAGCCCATTAGCAGTGGCCTGTACAGAGATTATGAGTAGGGTATGCAAAGTGAGTGACACTAATCGCAAAAACATTAAATATTTTTTGTCAAATTGGGTGCTCTTGATGACAGCACCTATGGTTTCAAATCTGTTGAGAAAAATGGGCGAATAAGTAGGGATCATTCAATATGTTGGCGATTTTCTGTGTTGTTTGGACGCATAGGTAGGGAGTGCACGCCACTGCCCATTAGTAACATGGTTATCCGTCAGTCATGGGATGGGTGACCGAAAAATATTATCTCCAGTTCACTTGTTATTCGGAAGGAAAGGTCCCTAGACCTGGCTTCTATCTAAATCTTTGGCACCTACCAATATGCTAGCTGCCGGGCTTGTATGGTGGGCGATCATAACTTTCCAAAGCCATAGTGTGTAACGAACGTGTAAGAAGGCCTGAGCCCTGTATTGGCTGATTCATTAATAAGGTACACTCAACAACGAAAAGATCTTTTAAAACTATACAATTATTAACTTGGAGATATAATACCATGGATATCTGATGACCTGGTTAAGGTGGCGGGTAGCAGATGGATGTCAACTGCATGGGATCGGTCCGCGTGGAAATCACTAGGAGAGGCCTTCGTTCAGCAGTGGACGTTCTAGCTTGTAATGATACTTGGAGCTCTTTCTTCTATTCTCTTTAACCTATCGCAGTCCATTGCTGGACATAGGTCTCCCCCATTTTGCGCCAGATATCCAGGTCCTCCGCTTTGCTCATCCATCGATCTTTCGCAAGTCGTCGGTCCATCAGGCCAAAGGGCGTCCTACGCTAGACTTGCTAAGACGCGGTCTCCACTCTACATGACTTGACTTCAATATATACCAATGTTTATCGCCCGATAGAATTGAATCTCCCGATTTATCTCCCTAAAATAAATTATTCTCTATGTTTAATGTTAAATGCATTCTGTTTGTAATTTCAGTCAGTAATACAATGTTAATTAGTTACGTTTGATGTCAGAACGTTAAATATTTCATTTGCATTTGAAATGTATTTGTCATTCAGCACCATACTGAGTTTAAGGTTTTTTTGGCATGGTGGGTTTTTCAGTGCCCCATAACCGTGATGTATATAAATTTTCGTATATTTTTAACACGGGTAGGTAGCCACTAGGTGGTAGACTCGATACTGAGTCGTCTAGGTAGGTACCACCGCAGTGCAAGATATCATCCCGTGAAACAGGAGTGTTATGCACTTTTGTGTTTCGGGATGAAGGCACTGTAGCTTGTGAAATTACCGGGTATAAGATACCTAATATGTGTTGTCTCGGGTGACGGCGCAGTGCGGCATTGATGGAGGATAATAACTGTCTGTCAGTTATTGGTCTCCTTTAATGCCGTTAATTATCATCATCATCAGCTCATTAAACGTCCCCACCGAGGGGCACGAGCCTACTCGTATAGGGTGATTAGACCTTAGTCGTCCACGTGGGCCCAGTGCGGTTGGATGACTTCACGCATAACCTTTGAATGTCTTCGCAGGCATGCGCAGGTTTCGTCACGATGTTTTACTTCACCGTCAGAGCGTTGGATAAATTTACATGTAATTTCGAAAATACGTTGGTACGTGGCAGGATTTGAAACTGCACCCTTCAGACCGGAAGACAGCAGTCCACACCAATGAGCCACCGAGGCTCTTATAATAATAAATATCCACTGACATTCACACAGAGCCATGTAGCACTAAGCATCTAGGCTGTTGCATCGTGTAGGCATCTTGCCCTTGGTGTAATGACTTTTTTTTTCGAACTGACTACTGGTGTTAGCCGCAGATGGCCTTTACAGCTTCACCGGGCAATTGGCGGGCGCAGATGGCTCTCAGCCTTAAAATTTACACGAGCCTAAGGGCGTCCCCGAACGGGACTCGAACCTCGGCTTAGGGCGTTGTGGGGGGCTTGGTAGCCTAACATATGTTTGGGGAGAAAAGCGGCCCCGCACATACCGGTTACGCGAATAGGGACTGTGCGAACCTACAGGGACACGCGACGATGGCCCCTGCCGGCGGGGACGGAATCTCGGCTGTCGGTTTGTACAGTGTTGTAATGTTTTAGCTATTTCGGCCGCCGATGCGGCGGCGACCGTGATAGGGTCGTCTGGATCGTCTAGCACGTCCCGTGGACGGCGACGTTGACGCGCGCGGTGAAATATTATTATTAGCTGCTGTTGTATAATCAGCAGAGGAGACAATAAGCGGGGTTGGTTGTAATGGCTGACGTCTCCACCATTACAAAAAATGGGTTCAATCCACAATTTTAACATCCTTTGTAAAATAAAACGGACTATAGGGGACTTTTATTCATCTTCGCAGAACCGATGGCCGTTGGAGCAGGCGAGTTCTGGAGTGGAGACCGCGTCTTGGTAAGCGTAGCGTAGGACGCCCTCCGGCCCGATGGACCGACGACTGCGAAAGGTCGCTGTTGGAAGCTGGATGAGAAAAGCGGAGGACGGGGATGTCTGACGCAAAATGAGGGAGACTTATGTCCAGCAGTGGACTGTGATAGGTTGAAGAGAGAGAGGTGGTGAGAATGAAATAAAGTAGACCGATCATTTTTCCTTTGTCAGCTTAAAATATCCCTTATATAATTGCTTTATAGCAAGTAGCGAAATAAATAAACATGGCGAGAGACAATATTTCCGGTGGTTTTATTGAATAATTCAGTAACGCGCAACTTTTTTAATAAACAACTTTTTTGGATAGAACCAAAACACCAATTTATCTTTAATCAAATTTGTATAAGTTAAGCTGCTGTACATGCTTACGCCTGCATGCTAACGCCTGCATATCCTGCAACCCGTACGCGTCAACTTGAAACATGAGCCGACGACGTCACTTTCAATGTACTATGTTCTATGTAAGTGGTGTTGGTTTCCGCACTTAGTCCGTGCAGTGGACCATTGTGCGTGAGCCATGGCGGCCTTCTGGTGACGAGAAGACACTCTAGCCAGATCACCTCCCTCCAAAAACAGATTAGTTTTCCCGGTCTCCTCAAGGCGTCCGCAACTGTTACCGGTAAGCCGATAATTTCCCTGTGGGTCTGGGCTACGCCTGTGCACCTAAGAAACACATACGCCACCGTTTCCTCCTCCTCCATGCACGCTCTGCATAGAGGACTGTCCGTGATACCTACTGTGTAGAAGTGTAGAAATCAATGTACTAACTATCTAACTTTAATGGCTCAACGACCCAAAGTGAGTCTTCGCCTCCGAAACGAGAGACTTCCACCGGTCACTATCCTGCGCAATCTCTGCCCAGTTTTCAATCCATAGCTCACGCAGATAAGCCTCCACTATATACCTCCAGCGATATCTGGGACGACCGACTGGGCGCCGTCCACTTTGTTGTCCGAGATAACTTTCAATGTACGGTGTGCAAAAAAATACCACGATTTAATGTTATGTATTTAATATTTTTTTATAAAATTGTTCCATAATAATAATGGGTGGACGGTCTACCGAAAACTGAAAGGTTAAGAGCACACAGATCAAAACTGTCAAGTTATTTTTTTTACTTTATTTTCTTTTTTTCTACTTTATTTTTTTTACTTTATTTGGGGATGATAGCTTGGGCTCCGGTCTCGCTTCAAAAATACTTGATTGCACAGTGTCATTGGGAGAAATTATCGGATTTTTAAAACCTTTGAATCGGATCTTTGAACTTTGAAACCATAGGCGATCTGCCTTCAATCTGTCATAAAAAGCACTCAATATGTCAAAATTTTAAATTATTCGTTTTTGTGATTTGTGACACTTTGCATAATGCATAATTCTGTGTACGCCACTGGTGGACATGTTATATCAAAATACCGATCGCTTTTTCCTATTTCCGTTTATTGTCACGCACATAAAAAGACTTATAATTTTTTATTTTGAAATCACAAAAAAATCTAATTATTTATTTGTTTATTAAATACTATTAAACCAATTATCTAAAGTTACAGTTACATAGCCCGCCGGATCAGCAAGTTGAAGTGGCAGTGGGCTGGTTGCTTATGTCATAGAACCGATGGCCGTTGGAGCAGACGACTCCTAGAGACCAAGGCAAGCCTAGCGTAGGACGCCCTCCGGCCCGATGACTTGCGAAAGATTGAAGAGAAAAAGAAACCAATTAACGATTTGCGAAAGGTCGCAGCTTGAGGCTGGATGAGAAAAGTGGAGTACTAGGATATTTGGCGCAGATAGGTTAAAAAGAAGAAGAGAAGATACTAATTAAAGTTAGCGGAATTGGGGCTCAGTTCCTTTACGTAGCGAGGCGGGTACTACATTCAACCGGATTTTTTTATACATTTGTACTAATACAGATATTGTTAACAACGGTTATAGGTACACGTGCAAGTGTCAAACACCTCTGACTCATAGATTAAAGGACACCGATTGACTGTTACGGACTGTTTGCCCTGATAACGCTTGGTTAAACATATTAAACTTGTACAGTACTTATCTGGACCCTTCTAATAACATATCTATTTGACATTATTTACTACAAGAACCTATGATTACATGCCGATTAGAGTTTTTAAGAAAGATAAGCAGAAGCACCTAGTTGAAGTATTATTGGGCTGGTCATGTGTCGCATCATCAATCGAACCAGCACATTCTTGCCACAGCATGGCAGGAATGTGCTGTCATACACAAAGTTTTAGTATAACACGCTTGCAAAGCTTAAGCTTTAGTATCATACGCTTACAGAGTTTGCAAAGTTTAAGCTTCAGTATACACGCTTTCAAAGTCAAAGCCTTAGTATCACACGCTTTCAAAGTTAAAGCCTTAGTATTACACGTTTTCTATGTCGAAGCTTTAGTATCACACGCTTTTAAAGTTGAAGCTTAAGTATCACACACTTTTAAAGTTAAAGCTTTAGTATCACAAGTTTTTAAAGTGGAAGCTTTAGTATCACACGCTTTCAAAGTCAGAGCTTTAGTATCACACGCTTTCAAAGTTAAAGCCTTAGTATTACACGTTTTCAATGTCGAAGCTTTAGTATCCAACGCTTTTAAAGTTGAAGCTTTAGTATCCAACGCTTTTAAAGTTGAAGCTTTAGTATCACACGCTTTCAAAGTTAAAACTTCAGTTACAAAGAGTAGATGACGGCCAGGAAGCTCACCTGATGGTTAGTGATACGCCCGACCATGACAGAGTGGCATTGAAGGAAAATCAACAACTGATAGACAGTTATTATTCTCTATCCGTGCCACACCACGCCCGTCACCCGAGACAACAGATGGTAGGTCTCTTACACCCAGTTATTTTACTAGCTACAGTGCCCTCATGTCGAAACACAGAAGTGGAAAACATATTTCACGGGACGATATCTGGCACTGCGGTGGTACCTACCTAAACGACTCAGTACCGAGTCTACCACCTAGTTAACGTATATCAGCAGCTAAAATATTTAGGACATTAGCAACACCCTCAGGAACCTTGGAACTATCTCTGTCGTTTACTTTTATTGCACTAGTTCAAGATAGCTTTCGGCAACTTAGTTGTTTGCCGAAGTGCCGCGGTTTGGCGGCTTTGTCAAACACCGGCACGTAAGGTCTTAAGTTAGTCTTTTAGTTAGCAAGTTTTTCTTGGAAGGGGCGTTATGCTGAAGTTTCGCCACACCCTTTTGTTTTGTTTGACGACGTTTGTTTTAATGGTTACAACGTCGACTAATACACCAAGGGTGCTGGATTCGAACCTTGCGTTTGTACTGCCCATCCAAAATCCTTATTGCTGGGTTTGTTCGGTTCATTGTTGTGGCATAATTTAAAGACAGTCTAACTAACAAGTGCGCTGAAATTTGACTGGTAACTTTTACATTAAAACACATTGGTAAAAATATTGTTCAATTTCGTTAAAATAAAATAATTATCTTAATACAGTTTTATTTACCATTTGTAAACATAAACACATTTGTTGGCATAAAACAAGCCACTATTGTCCATTAATCAAATTTCCTACTCAGAATGGACTTAGTAATGTGTTTTTTATGCAAGACGCCCCGTTATTTGCTCGGGAATGCCGTTGCTATGACAACGTAATTCCCCCATAATCCCCTTTTATTTTAGCCTTTCATCCCCTTCGTCTTGCCCCTGTATATTATACGGGGCTGGCAATGACACCGTGCCGAGCGCGAATGGCAAGATAGAAAATTTACCTACTGGATGTTAAGATGCCCTTTATGTAAAAGTGACTAAGTGAGAATTGTTTAATTTTTCAGGAGAGTCATACTTGAGATTGGTAATAAGGATGAACACGAGTATACAATGTTTGATTATTCAATAACAAACGTATTTTTGACACAAAATCAGTAGTAGCACACAGTTCGTTTCTGATCTCAGGCTGGTAGTCATCCTAAGCTACGCTTGACTAATGTGGTTTCCACTCAAGAACATCTCTGCTCCAACGGCCATCAGTTCTGCGACATACGTGACCGACCTACCGCTACCTCAATTAGCTGATTCGGCGGATTATATTAACTTTGAGACATATGAACGTGACATAAGCAACTGAAAGTACTATCATAAAGTAAACAATAATTTAATTTATGTGTCTACTAAATCTTAATCCAAGAACTCCATTTTTATTTGACCGAATGAGTACATATAGATTAAACTAATCGAATTTTTAGAATCAAGCTTCCTCCGCTCTCCTCACGGGTCCATAAGGTACTACATTATTTGTAAGCCCACCTAATTACTATGGAATTCAATAAACACTAAGGCCTGAATTCTAGAACGAGATTCAGCGTTGATCTTATCTTAAATTGAGTAAGAAAGGGATGGTGCTATTTAGCTTATAGAGTGAGCGCTAGCGCAGATGGCTACCAGCCTTAAATTTACACAACGGACGGGTCCCGAACCTCGGCTTAGGGCGTTGCGGAGGGTAGCCTAACATATGTTTGCCGCTTGGTAGCCTAACATACGTTTGGGGTCTGGGGGACAGTGCGTCACTGCATCTCTATACGTAACCGCAGTGCTAGATATCGTCCCGTGAATCAAACAAAAGTGAATAACAGGAGTTTTGTTCACTTTTGTGTTTCGGGATGAGGGCACTGTAGCTAGTGAAATTACCGGGTATAAGAGACCACCTAACATCTGTTGTCTCGGGTGACGGGCGCAGTGCGGCATTGATGGAGGATAATAACTGTCTGTCAGTTGTTGGTCTCCTTCAATGCCACTTTGTCATAGTTAGGCATATCCCTTTCCATCAGGTGGGCCTGTCAGTCCAGTATACTCATAACATTTAGTTTACAACTTTAAGCTCCGAAAATAATATTTTATCAGTTAACTCCTTTTAGGCATAGACCAAACAATTCTTTATTGTATACGTGGAATCGGAAAGTGAATAGATTAGGAATCGGGAATCCGGGAATGATGTGATACTTTACATGAACCGGGTGCTTTGGGCTTTGTTAATAAAATATTGAGTATTTCCCCCTTTTAATGCGTAACAAAAGGTTAAATTTAGGACTGAAATCGCGTACCTAATTTCGATTTTATGTATCATTATGAAGCGCTATACAATTTTATACCATTTTTAGACAACCCATTTGGTGTAATGTTTGTTTGGTGTAACATTCGGCTAATACACCGAGGGTTCCGGGTTCGATCCCCGGGCAGTACAAACATTTGTGTGCATGAACATGTCTGTTTGTATTAGCCTGGGTGTATTGTATGTAAACTATGTATGTATTTACAAAAAAAAAATACACAATTTATGACTGTGTAACGGACGGTCGCTTGTCCGAATCGGCCGAGCATTTGTCCATTGAATCCTCCCCACAGTCGAGTGCAAGATATGCAGCACGCAATGACTTGAAGCAGATACGTGGGTTAGGGGAATACTAATGCGTAGGTGGAATTATTAATTTGATAGAATAAATAAAAATGAGGAGACATACAGCGCTAGCTAGCTCAATTTTAATCAAAAATTATATAAAAAGAACAAAATCAAAAAAGTGTTTATTCAGTTTAGGTACTTACAGAACAATTATGAATATCGAATTTAAGCTACCAATGGTTCAGATAGTGTTTTCTACTAAAAAGAATCCAGCAAGAAACTCAGTAGTTACTGTTTTCAAAAACATTGTGTTTTGTACAGAATCATATCATTTGTTATCAAAAATTATAAAAAGCAAATTATATTTTCAATTTTTATCAAATTAAGTTATTAGTAAAAATATAAGTATCATACCACCATCATTATAGTTTGTATTGTACTATGATGAATGTACGTATTTATACACTTTTAATAAAGATATACATAGAAACACATGGGTATCTGGTGTTTCATAGGTGTTCCTATGTCTAATACATATGTCTGTATGTATAAGCCTGAGCCTCATCATCATCATTACAGCCCAATTATGTCCACTGCTGAACAAAGGCCTCCCCTAATGATTTCCACGCGGACCGATCCCTTGCAGTTGACATCCATCTGCTACCCGCCACCTTAACCAGATCATCCGTCCATCTGGTTGGGGGTCGGCCTACGCTTCGCTTTCCGTTACGTGGACGCCACTCGAGAACCTTTCCGCCCCATCGGCCATCGGTTCTACGCACTATATGCCCTGCCCACTGCCACTTCAACTTGCTAATCCTCTGGGCTATGTCGGTCACCCTAGTTCTCCTACGGATATCATCGTTTCGGATTTTATCGCGTAGGGAGACACCTAACATAGCCCTCTCCATAGCACGCTGAGCAACCTTGAGTCTATTCAAGAGGCCCTTAGTGAGCGACCACGTTTCGCTTCCGTATGTCATAACTGGCAACACAGCAGCACAGCCTGAGCCTATAACCGACATATTTTTGCAAAAATGATTATCTAATTCATTTCAATTACATCATGAAAGGCACAATCACGAATTTCGAACCATAAATACTAATCAAAATAAAAATACAATTTTCTTTTACATATTTTATTATGTATAATACGGGTTTGGATAATCGTGCTGTATACCTAAACATGCTTGTGATGTTATAGTACTCCCAGAAACCTTAAAACCATACTCAGTGTTTAAATTGTATTTATTGTATGCTGTTTTGTGTATCAATTAAATAAATAGTGCAGACAAATACTCATTAATCATTAAGAAAAAATATTTCCCTACTGAAATTTTATAGATGAATATTTATAAATTTTGAACACTGCATTTGTATATGGCAATGCATAAAAAACCGCTTAGTATATCTCATTACCCAACTAAACTTCACTTGTAGCTATTAAATAAACCTCCATAAATACGCCGGCCCTATTCAATACCTCTACACCCTGTAATGTCACCCCAAAACAATTTATAAAACTGCCACTGTAAAGGACGTGCTCACAAAGAGTGACACGATGCTGCGATGAGCGAGATGGAACACGTTTGCGAGAAAGCGAGGTGGAAACAAAAACGTATCGAGTCGATCGACATTTTGCTCGTTTTAAGGGGCACTAGTTGCGAAATGTTAACTATATTGGATTTATGGGTATCCATTGATCACATAATTCACTAAATTGTATTATTTACTTGAATTATCTCCCCGCCCTAAGCCAAGGTTTGAATCCTGCTCTGGGACGCGCATAGCTCTTTATGTAAGGTTGAAAGTCATCTGCATTTGTTGAGCTATAAAAGTTATCTGCAGACCGCAGCAGTAGTTCTTTAAAAAATTGCTTACATTGCAAACTTTACAACTTTAACTGCTAGCCAAGGCATTATGACTGGGTTCTGGAATCGTAAGAATAATTATATACTATTAAAAATCTGGGTTCAAAATAACGACGTGCCAACTCTCAGCCCGATATATTATGTTTTTTAACATTTTATTAGTCTTCACAGTTCGGTGAGGCAAGTCCATTTTTACAATGATTTGATAAAAATTTTAAAACCAAAAAACACATGCAACCCAAAGCAACTATTGCCCTGAAACCGTTTTCATGAACTCAAAATTTAATATGGTTGTTGTAAAAGTTCATAAGCTATTGCATACTAACAACAATAGCGGTACGTCATAATTTTGTGGGCATTTGGATAAAAAGTTTTTTGGGAAATACCATCAATGTTATTTTACAATTATGATACGTCTGTGAGTTTTTATGATTCAGAGTCATTATTATACCAAAGTGTCTATTATTCAGAGGTCCAGCGATACCATAACAGAAAAAAATGCCATTTTTCAAATGTTAAATTAAGTGTACAGGACGGTCTGGACGTTCACCTGATGGTAAGTGATACGCCAGACCATGACAGAGCGGCATTAAAGGAGACCAACAACTGATAGACAGTTATTATTCTCCATCAATGCCGCACTGCGCCCGTCACCCGAGACAACAGATGTTAGGTCTCTTATACCCGGTAATTTCACTAGCTACAGTGCCCTCATCCCGAAACACAAAAGTGCATAACACTCCTGTTTCCCGGGACGATATCTGGCACTGCGGTGGTACCTACCTAGACGACTCAGTATCGAGTCTAACACCTAGACATTATATTGCGAGTTATTTATTATTATTCCTGACCACAAGAAATCTTTGCCTATGTTTGAACTACGTGATCTCTAATATTGGAAATACCAAGGTAAAGCTTACAAGACATTCTGGTTAGTTAACAAGGGGATCACAAGAACCCATTATCTCTGACCACGACTTGCTAATTCATGCTACCGGGGTGTTATTTCGCTAGGGGTGGCTTGTTCTATTGCATAATCTGAAAATACGAGTTCTCACAAATTTAGCTAAGATATTTTATATGAGAATTCAACAGTTGATGAAAAATTTTCACTGATATTCACAGAGCGTCATCTAGCCCCAAACTGAGCATTAGCCTGTAATATGGGTACTAAACAACGATAAACATACTTTTACACTTTTTCTTGTAAATAAATACATAGGAACACCCAGACCAATACAAACAGACATGTTCATGGACACAAATGTTTGTACTGCCCGGGGATCCGATATCGTCCCGTGAAACAGGAGTGTTATGCACTTGTGTTCGGGGATGAGGGCACTGTAGCTAGTGAAATTACCGGGTATCAGTTGTTGGTCTCCTTTAGTGTCGCTTTGTCTGTGGTCAGGCGTATCACTTACTATCAGATGAGCATCCTGAACGTCCTGTACACTAAAAAAAAATGTACTGAAGTTTAGCTCCCACAAATGTGTCCAGCAGTGGACTGCTAATAACCTATCGTATTCCAAATGCACGACTAATAAATACGCCATCACCCCATTAAAACCTATACAACACGTTTTATGTACCTACTACTGAGTTTCTTGCTGGATCTTCTCAGTAGACAACTACCGTCCAAACCAGTGGTAGCTTCATTTGACATTCATAAGTGTTCTGTAAGGACCTAAACTGAATAAACATTTTTCATTTTCACCTAAAAAGCAAATAATACGTCTCATCCTCGCCACAGGTAACCTTATTTTGTTAGTTTATTTCTTTCAAGCAGTCCCTCAGCCCTAATGGCGTACGTGTCATTTATCACCGTTACAGAACCCTAATTTGGTGCACTGTATACTTATAGTTTCAGAAACATTAGCTTTGAGATACTTAAAATAGTAATATTGCTTAAGGTATATAAGGCTAGAAATAACTACATTTAGAAGTAGCTGTAACCGGGCACAGCCAAAAAATTGCTTTAAAGGAGGCTTCGTCTACTTGTTGTAAGCAAGTATGTTGGAAAGAAATAAAGAACTTTTAGTTTCTTTTTTGGAACTTTATTCGCTATTTAATTTCTAAGAGAAATTTGCACGTCATGAATTAAGGTCTTCAGTTAAGCTAAGGTTCTTAAATGTTTATGTTGGTACCCCTTAATTTACCAACAAAACAACACTGTACTATAAAAAAGATAATTGTTTTAGCAAGATTGAAGTGACTGTTAGATGAGAAACGACAATATAGAACAATATAATTATGAGAGTAAGAGTATTTTATTATTAAGAAGCACTTACTGAAAACTTAATATTTTAACCGCAGTGACCAGTTGATGTATTGAGTATATTACCTGAAAACAAAACATAATACAGTTAAATTATGTTCAATCAAGTTGAATGAGTTTGTTTTGACTTATACTCAAGAATAAAAAAAGTATATTATTATTATTTATTATTATAATCCTTAAAAATGGCTAGGCCTTGTCCTATTGTATTTATATAACCCTACTCGTTTCTACTCCCTCAGATAAAAAAAAAACCTTAACAAGCTTAACAGTAATCGAACCCACGACACTGAAAAAATCCCCACCCAAGCCTGCCATCAATCCAGTTAAATATAAAATATGTTTTTTAAATATCACCAAACAACTAGCTGTAATGAATCAATTGATTCCAATTGATCGCTTTCAATTGGTGCAATCAACGTGTCGGTTCATTTCAGTCAGGCGTAATAATTTCGATTGTCATACTCTCATCTATCATCATCAGCTCATTAAACATCCCCACCGAGGGGCACGAGCCTACCCGTATAGGGTGATTAGGCCTTAGTCGTCCACGCGGGCCCAGTGTGGATTGGACGACTTCACACACAACCTTCGAATCTCTTCGCAGGCGTGCATGAAGATTTCCTCACGATGTTTTCCTTCACCGTATGAGCGTCGGATAACGTACATATATTTTCGATAACGTACATATACTCTCATCTGAGCTGTATTTTATTAATAATTATAACATAAAATATATAGAATGTAAAAGCGTCGGTGGCTCAATGGTGTGAACTGTTTCCTTCATACCGGGAGGGTTGTGGTTCCAATTCTGCCACGTATCAATGTGGTTTTCAAATTTTTGAAATTATATGTACGTTATCCGACGCTCTTACAGTGAAGGAAAACATCGTGAGGAAACCTGCGTACGCCTGCGAAGAGATTCAAAGGTTGTGCGTGAAGTCGTCCAACCCGCACTGGGCTCGCGTGTACGACTAAGGCCTATGCACCCTATACGGGTAGGCTCGTGCCCCTCGGTGGGTACGTTTAATGAGCTGATGATGATGAATATAAAGAATGTTGTATTGATTACATTTTTATTGAAATATTTTTATACTATTATTGCCTTAATTAATAAATAAACAACGCGCTATCCACTTTCCATCGTCAATTCATCATTACACAAGTAATTGCAAAACCATACTAGGTAATCATGTAAACTACACCGTAGTAAATGAACAAGCGTACGAATAAATAAAATTTTGCCTGTTAACTCGCAAACGTATCGGATAAACCCGACCATTTTAGCAGAAAAAACTGCGAAAGCAAACAAAATGGACGTACAGTCAGCGACAAAAGTGGTTTCGTAGAAAATGACATATTTTTTGTGAAATTATTTTGCCATGTGGTGACGGCAGACAAATAGGTTACCCAAGCTTATCCTGCGAGTAGCATATGAGGCGGCTTAAATCATGGAGTACGCCTTAAGTCTTGTAATGGACTCTCACTGATTTTTATAGTAAGCTAATTATTTATGAATAAACAAAACACAAAGAACTACAGATCAATAATAATTAAACAAAAAAATAACACAAAAATACAATTATGCTGTTGGTGGTTATTTGTGACGTCACAACTCGTAGCACTGAGACTGAAGAACTAAGAACTTTTATTGTGGGGAAAAATAGGTAAGATTTAGGTTCCCACGAAGACGACTTTATTCACAATAACGCTAAATCTAGATTATTCATGACATCAGTGGAGTCGTTGTAAATATTGGTTGCTTTATGACTTTTGTCAATATCAAAATTTGTTTTAACTATTTCCTGTAGTGTCTTAGTATATTAATATTTAAAAATCTTCTTTAAGTTTTATGTCTAACTGTACATTTGTTGCATGATGAAACAATAATTTACGGTATTACACCGAACAATGCAGATTCGCAAATATATACGAGGTATTTGATCACAACCGCCCAATGGTATTCGGAAATATGCATCCTGTGTGGGCTATTTGTCAAAATATAACGGCATTTTCAACTTTAAATCCATATACAAGGAGTATCTATTTAATTGTGGGCGTGACAGAAATTCTTCTCAACATGCAAAAGTTTAGGAGAGATCTATAGAGTTGTTAGTTTTTTATTTAACATAGTATCATCCTCAGCTCATTAGATGTCTCCACCGAGGGGCACGAGCCTACCCGTAAAGGGGCCTTAGTCGTCCACGCGGGCCCAGTGTGGATTAGCCGACTTCACGCACAACTTTTGAATCACTTCACAGGCGTGCGCAGGTTTCCTCACGATGATTTCCATCACCGTAAGAGCGTCGGATTACGTACATTTAATTTCGAAAATTCGAATAGACATTGGTACGTGGCAGGATTTGAACCTGTGCCCTCCAAATTTGGAAGGCAACAGTCACCATTGAGTCACCGACGCTCTATTCAAAATGTACTCTTTAGTAAGTCAAAATATGTGCTAAACAAGCTATGCCAAGGAGAATTTCCATAACACCATATTTCAGTGCCCGGCCACATCTAAAGACTGGATTACGTCGGTTAATTGCTATTACCATACATGAATATCGGCGTTACTTGCAAACTCTGGTTATCCAAGATGCTGAGTTTACAGATTCAGTCGTGGTCACCTTTAGTACGCGTTTATTATGTGCAAGGTGCTTGATAATATTTGATGATGTGGATTTAGCAAGGTAGCGTTCGGGGTTTGCTTTATGATTTACTCGGCTTGTGGTTTTAGTATCTGTGTTTGTAGCTAGTACCTAAAACTATCGGTTATATGAGACTTACTACTTGGTGGTAGACTCGATTCTGAGTTCTATAGGTAGGTACCACCGCAGTGCCAGCTGTCGTCCTGTCTAATAAGAGTGCTACGAACATTTGTTTCGGGATGAGGGCCCTGTAGCTAGTGTAATTACCGGGTATAAGAGACCTAACATCTGTTGTCTCGGGTGACGGGCGCTGTACAATGATAACTGAAAATACAATCAACATCATCAGGTTAAGGGCATCAGATGTAAGACTATGAGAGCAGCTTGAAGGAGACTAACAACTGACAAACAGGTCTCTTACACCCGGTAACTTCACTAGCTACAGTGCCCTCATCCCGATTCACAAAAGTGCATAGCATTCTTATTTCACGGTCGATATCTGGCACTGCGGTGGTACCTACCTAGACGACTCAGTATGGAGTCTAATACTAGACTTGCTATCCCACTATCAGAGTTTTTTTATCGTATTAAATAATGGTCACATTGAAATTGTTACTGTCATAATAAAGTGCATTAATATGACAACGGTTAACGTACAACATATTAATATACGAACATGCCTTGAATATATAATACGGAATTATGCCCCGGAAACGAATTGTATACGTTCTTAGTTTCAGTTCGTATAACATACGGTAATGAAAGCTTTCATGTAGCTTTTGTTGAGTAAATGAGTAAAAAATCAAGGAATATTTACTCAATACGCTCATGAAGGCCCGTAGTCTAGAACGAGACTCAACGTTGATCTTTACTTGAAATTATAAATAATAAAACGTATCCACTGACGTTCACATAACGCCATCTGGCCCCAAGTTAAGCGTGAAGCCTGTATTATGGGTACTAAACAATGGATAGACATACTTATATATATTTTGTAAGTACATACATATTATACATAGAAAACACCCAGACCATTACAAACAGACATGGTCATGCACACAAATGTTTATACTGCCCGGGGATCGAACCCGGAACCCTTGGTGTTGCAGCCTCACAACCGCAACACCGAATGGGTCTTCAAATTAAGGTAGAAACGGATAGCGCTACATCCTACGATAAAAAGCGGCAGCTGTGACACAGTTGTAAAATTAATGCAGCCATTACCGTACACACCAAATAATATTGTACTTTGTTAAGTTTCTAAATAAATAAATTATTATTATTATTATTCCTTTCTAACTCTATTTAAGTAAATATCAATGCTTAAATCTCGTCCTAGAATACGGGCCAATGAATGTCGCAATGTGTTACAATCAAATAATAGAAACATCGACAAACTAAAGATTGTATTAAGCTAAGTCATTCTGGAACGAAGTCATACCGCTCCTACGAATAATTTGTTAAAAATAACTTAAAATGCTACAAGAATTGCAGTCATGTCACCACAAAATGCGGCCAAAAGGCAAAATTAAAATGGCAGCTTCAAAATTCCGTCGGTGTCTGCCAAAAAAGCTCAGCGCCGCACAACGTAATGGTTAAACATTTACGCCGTTACAAAGCTTTAGTCTATGCAGTTCCTCTGCACAGTACAAAATGGCCTGGCCATAAAGTCGATTGAAGACCTCAGTAGACTGCAGATGTATTAGCGTAGTTCAAAATTTATATTTTTGGTGAAAGATTTTTATACCAGCCGCGACTGATGGCTTAAGGTGTTGTGACTAACTAAGCGAAGAGCTGTTTACTAAGAGTAATGACGGTGGAAAAGAGCTGTTGGCTAAGGGTAATAGCGGTTAAATAATGCAGTATTCTTGCACATATTTGAATTAGATTAATTTACAATATATGTACACAACTTAATTTAACCAAAAACTTCACACTGACTTCTGAACATAAGAGACCTAACATCTGTTGTCTCGGGTGTCGGGCGCAGTGGGGAGTTGATGGAAAAACTGTTTATCAGTTGTTGGTCTCAATCAATGCCACTCTCTTATGGTCACGTCCTAACCGTCTTGTACACTATGTAACATAAAAAAAAACTTTAAAACCTTAAAAGGTTAGTTCTTCATAGTATTTTTCGAATCACGGAGTCATCCTTTCCGACAATCGGGTGATTTAGTCTGCAATGTATTATAATTAACTCTTTATTAACCTTTTGAACGCCAAGGACACCTAAAGACGTCCTAAAATTCCTGGCATTCAAAGAGACTCACTATGCGGTCTCACCTGGGTTCGAACCCACATGCTTCAAATCAAGCAGTGAATCCAACCCTACTCTCAGATCACTGAGATACAAAGTCAGAATTGTTAGTGGTTAATAAAAGCTTTTGTTTCCTTTTAGGTTCCGCCAAAGCCTATTGGGCTAACTTCCAAGCCGAGTCGTGAAAGGCGGTTACGGTGAGTTATTGTTTTCATATCGCAACGAGACCAATACGGGTTTTGCACGTTAGCGCCGGTGAAATAAAAAAGTTTTATTGAACGTTGTATTTTCGAAAAATATATGTACGTTATCCTACGCTCTTACGGTGAAGGAAAACATCGTGAGGGAACTTGCGCACGCCTGCGAAGAGACTCAAAGGTTGTGCGTGAAGGCGCCCAACCCGCACTGGGCCCGCGTGGACGACTAACGCCTAATCACCCTATACGGGTAGGCTCGTGCCCCTCAGTGGGGACGTTTAATGAGCTGATGATGATGAGAAGACTATTGTTATAATACGACACGCATTTTTAAGGACAATAATTATTTACATGCTCTATTGTTTAAACGGACGACCAGGATACCTAGCGCGAAGTCGGTGAGACCTAAGTATGTCCTGCAATGGACCGCGAAAGTTTGAAGTTAGATTGAGTATCAGTGCTCACTTTCTGTCTCTAAGATTATACTAACCTTCAACGTATAATGATTAGGTATTAAAATATCACAGTTAATTTTCAAGAGTACCTAAGTTTTTGAAGTTCCCATGTGGATCGCCTTGAACTGTATCATTTCAAGTTAACATGAAAAATAAACATTAAACACGCTCGTATTTGTTGTTAGAATTTGCATCACGATTAACAACTCCGCATTAATCGCCCACAGAGAATAATGAGCAAATGTAAGGGCAGTAGCGTGCAATACATGTGCAAATACGTATACAAAGGTAACATGGGTTACGGAAAACACGGAAAATCTCTTGTCGTACTTTAAGATTCCGCCTAAATACTTAGTAGGAATCTTAAAGTATGACTAAATAGTATTTAAAGGATAGATTATCTGCTTGCAAAAGCAGTACAAATTTAATAATAATAATTTGGATGAAAAAGAATGAAAGAAAAGGCAGAAATAGTTGTTACTTCACTTTCAAACGGCTGAATTGATTTTGATCAAATTTGGTATGCAGTTAGCTGACACCTTGGATCCACAAAATAATAAGGCTGACACTGGTAGGAAATTCAAGCCGAAAAAACGCCATGGCTTAGGACGCAAAAAGACTTGGTCCCTGAATTCAATAGTATATGATCAAAAATATTTGACTATTTTCACGTTGCAGTTAAAGGCATTCTAAATCTATGGTTAAAGGTTATAAATTAAAACCGCCTTTTTTGTTATCAAGTCTTTTTTCGTCCCTGACCATTGCGTTTTTTCTGCTAAAATTTTCTGCCAGTTTCAGCCTCATGAGTAACTATCTTATACTGCGAGTCACACCGCGGAGCAGAAGTACAGAAAACTTTAGCAATGCTTATTTGTTGTTAGAATTTGCGTCACATTTAACTGCTCATTAGTTGCGCAAAATTCATAAATCTAGCTAGTTCCATCGTTTATAAGGCTTACGTTACAAACATCACTCTGTCTTAATCGGCTTAATCTATCTGACAGGTATGCAAAGTTGTCTAAAGCTTAGAATAACACGTAAATTTAATATAAGGCGGTTAAATTCTACCGAAAACATGGTAGTGCGTCGTTAGACAATTATGAAAAAAAAGGAATTCATCTTATCAACATTAATCTAGCTAGATAGATGCACAATCACGAAGATACATCAACCAAAAAAAGTCCGAACCCCATGAAACATACGTAAAATTATTGTTATGTTTAGAACGTAAAATAATTCATTTAAAATTTAACCTTATCGCGTCATGGAAAGAGTACAAAATCAAAAGCACGAGCACACTACTATGGCCACAGATTTCCCAATACAAGAGATGGGACGAGCCGCGTTTTAAAGTGCGACAAATGTACACTGGCTGCCAGTTTGCGCTCTGTGACAGTCGAGTCATGTCACGAATATTAAATGAAACTACCGTTTTTTTTTAAAATGCCATCCTGTGCAATTGTAACATGCCATCATCGCAATGAATCAGTAAATTTACCAAGTAATAGAATTACTTCACAGGTAAGAACGAAAAGAAATTGCGACTGGGACTGCCTTAAACTTGGCGGCTTGTCAGTCTAATTGTATATTCCACAGATTTCCCAATACAAGAGATGGGGCAAGCCGCATTTAAGTGCGACAATGTAAGCTCAACGAGCATACACTGGCTGCAGTTTACGCTCTGTGAGACGAGTCAAGACGCACGAATATTAAAAGAAATACCGTTTTTTCCCAAAATGCCATCCTGTGCAATTGTAACATGCCATCATCGCAATGAATCAGTAAATTTACCAAGTAATAAAATAACTTTTCACAGGTAAGAACCGAAAAGAAATTGCGACACTGGGACTGCCTATAAACTTGACGGCTTGTCCAGTCTAATTGTATATTCGGATGTCTGTGACTGGCATTATGATATTTAGCGAAGGACGCGATTATGGATGAAAATTTGACCCAACTGACGCTTTTGCCGCAGATACTTCTTGGGTCTGATTGTGCACGTAGTAAGTTTATTGTTTATATAGGGATTCATAAAATGATATTAGAAACTATAACACAATAATATCTAATTACAAACGAATCAACCACACATGGAATCACACTAATATTAAAAAGGCGAAACTTTTTGTGTTAGTATGTATGTTTCTCCTTCACGTATAAACGGTTTATTTATTCTTAGGTATGCATACAGTGCACATACTTAACTACGAAATCACTCATATTTGAATTTATGTAGTACATGCACCAATTACAGGCAAACACAGCATTCTCTAGTAACGAAGAGCTGGATTTTACATATGTAATCCAAAATACATAGAAAAATGACATTTAGAGAAGGATGCAAATATTATTATTTGTTGCTTCCCATATATAAAACTGGCCGAATTTTGACACATTTTTGATGTCAGCGAGACTCGGTCCGTATTTTTTGGATGATAGTAGCAGTAAAATTATAATTCGATTTTAGTGAAAATTAAATTTCCAATCAAAACATCGCGTCCTGGAAATGGTTTTCAAATTAAAAATGCACGCTTCGAAATAGGTGTTGCGCAGTGTTGCCACCTTAGCCTTTTTGTAGCTAGATCTAGCACTTTTTAGAATAGGTGAACTCCTTTATTAACGATTTAGAGCGAAAAGAGCAATCTAGCTCTTTTTCACTGTCTTCAAAATATTACCAAATTATGAAGTTTTCGACATCAAAACGTTCGAAAACCAAAGTCAAAACAAGTGCTTTTTGCTATTTCATCGGTCATAATGACCCTTTTTTAAGAAGCTCTAATAAAAGGCTCATGGCATGATTGTTTCAGCATTTTAAGAACAGATCTTTTGATGCTCAATATAGCCCTATCTATCCCTTTTTTACTTCTCAAAAAGCCCTTTTTCTAAAATTGAGGTGGCAACACTGGTTTTGCGTGGTATTAATTTTTCACAAGGCCTGAACGCTGTCGTTAACGACGTGTAAACGCCAATTTGCTGAATCACATAGTGCGTATATATTTTCAACAATGTATAAGGACCGGTAAGTTACAGTTCAAATCAATCTACAGACATTAAAACCGATCTTTCTTGCTCGAATTTCAGCAAGGACCATTTACTTTAATGTTGTTCTGAAAGTTCATTATTTACCTATCGCAGTCCACTGCTGGACATAGGTCTCCCTCATTTTGCGCCAGATATCCCGGTCCTCCGCTTTCCTCATCCAGCCTCCACCAGTGACCGTTAGCTGAAGCCTGGATGTAAAATTTTACTCTATTCTGAAATTGTCGGTACGTCGATTGAATTTTCTTATACAAAAAAGTCGTAAATGGTTTATTAATAGCATATCAAAATCAAACTTTTACTAATCAAAAAACATCAAAGACCAAATCTAATAATGAGATAGCAATTTCCGAAGGCAAGCCAAAAAAATGTGTACATCACCTTTTTACAGGCAAGCTTAATGACGCGGTGAAATTAATTAAGACCTCCCCGGACGAGTTTTGAAGTTTTTAATGACCTCTGCATAATGGATACTTTAATCAAGCCGATACAAACGCGTTTATGGAATACAACGAATTCGCCAATACGAGTCTTACTTTATGAAATTTCATCGCACCAAAAATAACGAATAAGTAAGTATCAACGTCGCTGCGTGATACGTGAGCGTCGGTGGCTCAGTGGTGCGGACTGTCGCCTTCCTACCGGGAGGGCTGAGGTTCAAATCCCGACACGTACCAATGTATTTTCGAAAAATATATGTACGTTATCCGACGCTCTTACGGTGAAGGAAAACATTGTGAGGAAACCTTCATGCACGCCTGCGAAGAGATTCGAAGGTTGTGTGTGAAGTCGTCCAATCCGCACTGGGCCCGCGTGGACGACTAAGGCCTAATCACCCTATACGGGTAGGCTCGTGCCCCTCGGTGGGGACGTTTAATGAGCTGATGATGATGAAGTATCAACGAACCCTGTACCCCTCGATGGGGACATTTAACGAGCTGATGATGATGTACCAACGCAACATCATCGTTTTGAAAATCTTGTTGGTGTAATGGATACGATGTCAGCTAGTACATTCAATGTTGCTGGTTAGATCCCTGTTTATTACAAATATTTGTGTCTGTGTAAATTTCTGTATTTGGGTGGAGATTTGTGTGAAAGAAAGAAAGAAAAATCATTTATTGACCGTATATCAAACAAATTACACGAAAAAGTAGTACGTAACAGAGAACAAGTAAAAGAGCAACAATTTTAAACAATACAAACACAGAACGATAGGAAAAAGACAAAATGATACGGTCAAAAGGTCCCGCCTCAGCATAAGCTGCTGCACCGCCAAGCGCTGCAGCAACACTGTTATTCTGACGAGACCTCCCGAGATGACGTCACAAGTATATCTAAATAGAATAATGTAAAATTGATAACAAGAATATATATATAATTATATATATATATATATTATATATATATATAATAATATACTTATTAAAAATGCGATTAATGAAATATCAAAACAGAAATAAAAATAAAACAGACTAAAGCGGTGTAGCCGAACGCTTTAAACAGTTCGAACTGTCAAATTGACAATTACCCTTTGTATATGTTTGCTAGATAGGCCATATCTAGCTGGATACCTAGCAGGGAACTGCGATACAATGTAAAGAAAACATATTTTTTTTTAATTATTTTTAGAGTAGGCATTTGGCCGCTATTTTATATAGATTTATAAAAAGGTTAAAAAAAATTTGAGTGTCTGTTTGTAATATTGATATGACCATATTTTCTTCATGCATATGAATAACGCAACACTTATTAATAAAGTTAAGCGCTACGTTTTACTACGGGAGAATATCGAACACCGCGGGGCGCAGCTAGTATGTCTTATAAAAACAGCATGCGAAATAAAAGATAAAACTCAACACATTAAACCGTTAAGCTCAACACAAACTTACTCCCAAGTAGCAGACTAAGAATTGTCACAGTTAAATTTTAAAAGCACATGAAATAACCAGAGTATTCACTAAGCTTGTGAACTCACATGCCTGGTTTCATAGTTTAACTGATTCACCCAACTCTTGCATTAAGAGTACTGTGTCTATACGTTTAGATTACTCTCGGAATATATTGTTGATTTTTTATGTATCTGATTTACTTCTTTGCGAAGATTTTAATTTTCTTACTTCTCTACCAATCCACATCATCATCATCATCAGCTCATTAAACGTCCCCACCGAGGGGCACGAGCCTACCCGTATAGGGTGATTAGGGCTTAGTGGGATTAGATAGGCGGATTGGACGACTTCACACACAACCTTCGAATCTCTTCGCAGGCGTGCATGAAGGTTTCCTCATGATGTTTTCCTTCACCGTAAGAGCGTCGGATAACGTACATATATTTTTCGAAAATTCGAAAATACATTGTCATGTCGGGATTTGAACCTCAGCCCTTCCGGTAGGAAGGCGACAGTCCACACCACTGAGCCACCGACGCTCTCTACCAACCCACATTGGACCACTATCTATCTGGATAGGGCCTTAATAAGGATCTCGGCTTCAATAGACCTGGAATCTGCCATGAAACGCTATTGATTGGTTGAACGTTTGAAATGCCTAAATACAAACACCAAATGCTTAATACTGCATGTCATTTCTTATCTTGAATAGAAATAATTTATCTTCGATAGTGAAATGTCCAGCAGTAGACTGCGATAGGTTGAAGAGAGAGAGAGAGAGAGTGGAATTAGCTCTTTGTCGAGGTTTTCCTAGGGGAATAAGTGCAGGTGCAAATCCCGCCACGTGCCAATATCTTTTCGAGTTTTCGAAATTCTATGAACGTTTATCCGACGCTCTTACGGTGAAGGAAAATTCCGTGAGCAAACTTGCGTGCGTAGGTTTTTCGATGTAAAGATCTAAAGGTTGTGCGTGAAGTACGCCCAATACGTGGACGACTAAAGCCTGTATACCCTTTACAGATAGGCTCATGCCCCTCGGTGGACGTATAATGAGCTGATGATGATGATGGAATGAGCTCCCTATTGAAGTTTTCCCAGGGGTTGTATTGGTCATTGTTCTAAAGTATATTTTAAATATGTAGTCGGCAACGCGCATTTGCCTCTGTTGTTGCAGGGCCCATATTGCGTATATATTGTTCCTATGCAACAGCTTACCATTAGGGATAGTTTGTTTGCCTTTTAGGAAAGTCTCTCTTTACATATAAGAGTGGTCTCCCTCCCAAACATTACAAAGATTTTCGCCAAACTTTCGCCACGCATCCAAGTTGCGACATCAAGAATGCATCCCAAAAAGTGGGGTAACGAGCCAACTTGTAACAAGTTACCCTCGACTTAATCCAACCATTACTGTTAACTACTCACTAAACATCGCCAATGTTTCCCGCTGTTTAACTCTAGTACAGTATATGCAGAGCTAAATAGAAAAGTTGGTATTCTTTTGCCGACTAATGTAGATGGGAGAAATTGATGACGTAGACGTTTGGGGGGTTGTAAGTAATTCTGCCCTCCTAACAAAGAGTGCAATAAGTCGGGTTTTTGGGCTTATTGACTGAAGACCTTTGTATTTGTTAGTTATAATATAATGTATAAATAAATTTTGAAAATGTCTTAAGTCAATTTGCTCAAAAACCCGACTTATTGCACTCTTCGTTAGGAGAGAACATTACAATGATATTTTAAAAGGCCGTGTAAACATACAGTACATAAGAATATATTTTTAAATCGTGATCAAACATTTAATTTGCAAACACTCAGTTGAATTTCTATTTTCAGTGTTTAAATTCTTCCTAAGACTTTTTTTATATCATACTTAACCCTTTGACCAACAGAGACGCTTTAAAGCATCATAAACAATAGATGCAGTCGATGGGTTAACCAAACCTTTAACATCTTTAAATTTCCTTTTCCTCTTATATAAATGTTTTTATTTCTTTCTTAATTTTTAAAGAAGATTAAAATCTTAGTTGCTCTTCCGGAAAGCCTTGTCTTTGCCTGCCTATAAAATAAAAAAGTAATTGAACATCTATAAGTTTGACAAGCATGATCACTGTACATCATCAGTCATCACTTAACGTATTGACGTAAACAATGATATCACAGTCCCTTAATCATCATAATGTGTTCTCCCGTCGCCAGATCATAAACTGTTCACCTAACCACTAATGTACGCCTATAATTGGTAAGTAAGCTTCCTAACAATTATATGACATTAAACTTTGCATACCATACATTATAATATTGTATACTGTAATATATTCTTATGACGACCCATTTGGTGTTACGGTTGACACGTCGGCTGCAACACCTACGGTTCCGGGTTCGATCCGCAGGCAGTACAAACATTTGTGTGCATGAACATGTCTGTTTGTAATGGACTGGGTGTATTGTATGTATAATATGTATGTATTTACAAAAAAAATGTATATAATATAATTATGTTTATCGGTTGTTTAGTATCCATAATACAGGCTTCACGCTTAACTTGGGGTTAGATGGCGCTGTGTGAATGTCAGTGGATATTTACTATATTTATTATTTTTATGTTAAATAAATATTAACCTCATATGATTCATATTGAAAAAATAAAGATATTAAAATATCATATACATGGACATCATATATGATATTTTTTTATAGTATAGGGGCAAACGAGCAGACAGATCACTGATGGAAAGTGAATACTGCCGCCCATGGACATTTGCAACACCAAAGGTACTACAAGATGCGTATTTTAAGTTACTGTTAATAAAAAAATAAATATAACATAAAATGACCTTTGTACTCATATATAGATTACATTATCAGTGGTAAACAATCACCAAACAGTCAGTGCACTCAAAAGTAATTATTTACCAATTACCGCTTTATTTAGGTCAAACAGTAATTTAGACAAATGTATTCATATTTCCTTTATTGTTTGATTATAATACTCATAATAGGAGTTTCTGATAAATACATACTGTCAGCAATGCATACCAACCACTAATATGAAATTCCATAATTCACAATCGACCCGACACCCTTTGACCACCTTTTCTTTTTATTATTTCTGCTTTCTTTTTATTCTTAACCTGTGTACCTTTTAATTTTTTCTCATACTTATTATTGTCATTCACGTAAAAGTTGTATCGTCTGTTCTGTCAATGTATGTTTGTGTGGTGGTAGAGTCACAAAAATATGATAATAATAACAATTTACGATTTAAAAGAATCTGTAACATTTGAATAAAAAAATCTTAATTCTCAGTACCGAGTTTACCAACTAGTATCCATTTAACTTCTTACATATTTTAAATCAACTAACGAAATGTGCCATTTAACCACATGTAACAGCGACGTAAACATTTAAGTTTGACGACCCATTTGGTTTTGCGGTTGAGACGTCGACTGCAACACCAAGGGTTCCGGGTTCGATTCCCGGGCAGTACAAACATTTGTGTGCATTAACATGTCTGTTTGTAATGGTCTGGGTGTTTTCTATGTATAAAATGTATGTATTTACAAAAAAAAGTATAAAATGTTTGTCCGTTGTTTAGTACCCATAATACAGGCTTCACGCTTAACTTGAAGCTAGATGGCGCTGTGAATGTCAGTGGATATTTATTATTTATCCACATATAACGGCGATGTATTCATTTAAGTTACTGAACATAACCGCGCCAAAAACCCATTGAAACATCAATAGCTTAACGCTTTCACTTATCGAAGTATCGGCCAGGAATAAAATATTTACGAGCCGGGCCGCTTGCCAGTATGGTTCAATAAAAACTAAAATTACAAACATCGATACACTCGCTCCAAATACTAAATACGGATTCGGCTGAGATGCGATTCCCCCATTTCATATTACCTCTGGGACGTGGCCAAATGACTAGTGTGACCTTATTTTAAACGCAGTTTCAAAAATATGTTAATGATACTAGTGTTAACATGATTTAAATTGTTTATATCAGACTACATAAAGTGTTGAATATTTCTTTTTTCATTGATATGATAAGAGCGTCGGTGGCTCAATGGTGTGGACTTGCTCTCCTATCGAGAGGGCCGAGGTTCAAATCCCGCCACGTACCATTGTGTTTTCGAATTTTCGAAATTATATGTATGTTATCCGACGCTCTTACGGTGAAGGAAATCATCGTGAGAAAACCTGCGCACGCCTGCGAAGAGATTCAAAGGTTGTGCGTGCAGTCGTCCAATCTGCATTGGTCCCGCGTGGACGACAAAGGCCTAATCACCCTATCAGGGTAGGCTCGTGCCCCTCGGTGGGGACGTTTAATGAGCCGATGGTGAGGCAGTCATTTTCCGTCAACACTGCTCTGTGCCAGACACCCGAGACGACAGATGTTAGGTCTCTTATACCCGGTAATTTTACATTAACATATTATATTAGATACATAGAAATCCCTTAGATTACACATTTACCCTTTCTGTTGTACATCGAACAAATTTCCGGACAATTTCAATTACTGAAAAACACTTAAACTTAGTCAAAAAGGCTTTTTACGACCAAGTGGTAACAAGTGGGGACTCGAAACAGCTTCGAACTCGGCATTTGCGAAGATCCGTTTCTCTTAATTATGTCGACGACTCTTCAAATTCAGTAAATTCTGATTAGTTTTAGAAGTTTGTAACTGAAATGCTGATGCGCGTAATTTTGACGTGTTCCGGGTGATTTCGCTAGCTAATTGTTTCACCTACTTGTAAATTTAGTAAACTTTATAAGATAAATTCTTAATTTCTGTTATAATAATTAAAATATCTTAGCAATAAACTCTAAAATTACGGTATCCCTAACAGAAGTAAAGTTAACATAAAGCTTGCCGGATCAGTAAGTTAAAGTGGCAGTGGGCTGGTCACGTATGTCGCAGAACCGATGACCGTTGCAGCAGACAAGTTCTGGAGTGGAGACCGCGTCTCGGCAAGCGTAGCGTAGGACGCCTTCCAACCCGATGGGCTGACGACTCGAGTAAGCTTGAAGAAAAGCGGAGGACTGGGATATTTAGTGAAGAATGGGGAAGTTGTATGTCCAGCAGTTGCTATAGTTCGATAGCTTCAATAGTGCCCGCATGGGGCCCGCGTTGTAGTTTTTTACGCCAATCTCTTATAGCAATGAAGGCTCGTGCCCAGCAGAGAGGCTTTAGAGGCAGATGTTTTTTTTATGTTACCAAGTGAATAGGACGGTCCGGACGCTCACTTAATGGTAAGTGATACGCCTGACCATGACAGGGCGGCATTGAAAGTAACCAATAACTAATATACAGTTATTGATTTTCATCAATTAAGCAATGGATGAAGATAAATATGACACATGTATTTTTTACTTATCTCACGTTACCAGACCAATTCTAGAACATACATAGTTTGATATCGGCTACAAATCCCACGAACACCCCCCAATTATTGGCCAGCCAAGTTTCCTAATAAAAACAAACAATCCCTGTAGTTTCATTCTTTCATGGTTTTATAAGACTCCCAAACTGATATTTGTGTTGGCAATTTCAACTTTAAGCAATCGGCTTTACGGTTCAATATCGCTTAGGAGAAGTGTTGTAAACTTTTGGCTTTGAAAGGGGCTTGTATAAAACTGGTGTTTATTGTGCAAATAATAAAGTGGACTTTCAAATGAATGTTATGCTTTGTAAAAACACAATAAATGTGTCTATTACTAGTGAGTTTTGAATTTTTATTATTTGAGCTCAAGACTTCGCGTAAAAAGCAAAGTAAATTGACTTTTTATTATGTCATCCTGGGATTAGCCGGAATAAATACAATACTTTTATTTGGACTTTCGATGATTATTGTTTCTATTTTTAAGTATAAGTAATTAATATTTGCACACCATTTTTCTGGTAGAATGTACAGGACACCCAAATTGTAAAACATGTATGCAACTTACATTCGAGCAAATAAATTCTATTCCATTCTATAAGAAATCATAACAAAAATTGGTATATTTTTTTAAACGACCCATCTAGTGTAACGGTTGAGATGTTGGTTATTACACAAAGGGTTCGATCCCCGGGCAGTACACACATTTGTGTGCATCAACGTGTCTGTTTGTATTGGTCTCGGTTTTGCCTATGTATAATTTGAATGTATTTACAAAAATATATATTTATGTATGTTATCAGTTGTTTAGTACCCGTAATACAAGCTCCACGCTTAACTTGGGGCTAAATGGCGCTGTGTGAATGTTAATAGATATTTATTATTATTATTAAATATAGTAAAAGCAGTTTTTTTGCAATAACCAACAAACATTCAAATTTTATTAATTTGTATACTTAATGACGACCCATTTGGTGTTGCGGTTGAGAGGTCGGCCGCAACACCAAGGGTTCCGGGTTCGATCCCCGGGCAGTACAACATTGTGTGCATTTCATGTCATTGTCTGTTGTAATGGTCTGGGTGTTTTCTATGTATAATATGTATGTATTTACAAAAAAAAAAAGAATGTATATATGTATGTTTATCCGTTGTTTAGTACCCATAATACAGGCTTCACGCTTAACTTGGGGCTAGATGGCGCTGAGTGAATTTCAGTTGATATTTATTTATTTATTATTTATTTATTAATGATTTCCTTGCTTATTAACCTCGCCGATGACGATGGACTTGAAGTATTGACAATAAACGCCATCATACATTTTATTAACGTCCATTATTGGACAAGATGTTCCTCTATTAATTTCTCAATTGAAGGGCTTCGGATAGTAGCTCAACTGTGGCCCAAAGCGTCTTGGCCAGTCCTTACAGCTTTGTATAGTACGTATTTACCAGAATGCACCATAATCTACTGATGTTGGCTTTGTTCCAACATTTTTATGTTGGTACCATTTACATAAAACATACTTGTATCACAGTCCTTCTTTAGTAATATGGAGTATGTATACAATATTTATTCCTCAGGGAATTCCTCAAGTAAGCGTAGTGACAGTTTTTGATAAAAAATACTATGTTAAAAACAAGGAAAGAGATTAAATTATCTGATTGAAAGGGTCATGGATGTGTAATTGTGTATGCATTGCCTATATGAAGTCTTAAGCTTTCATCTGCTAAGTGCTAGGACCGAAACCAAGCCATCTTAATTTAGCTATTTTTAATTTGAATTCTTGATTCGTACCAATGATATTCTGTATATAAAGGTAGATACGCCACCGGTGCCTTAAAAACGAACCGCCGAAGAGAGTACAGTTTGTACTCTTTTGTTTAGGTAAATGTGTTCGAAATTCGAAATATGTGTATGTATGCTGTCGCTGCATTTGGAACACTTTCTCGATTGTTTTGTGTGCATATCACGAATCCATACTTTTTTACATCATTGCTTCGTACTTGATTGTCTAAATGCTGATTCCGTGCTTAGGCGGTGAAGCCGTCGGTTCAGCTAGAATCCTAAGTTGGTAGTCGTTAACACCCACTAATCTGCATCGGGCCTAAGTGGTGGGTTATGGTCCAATCTACCCATAAATATTCTGACCGGGAAGGTCTGTGCCCTGCAATGAGCCGTCACAGGCTGAAGATTATAATGATGATGAGTTGACTATGTAACGAAAGAATATTTTCGAATTCATTATAATTCTCAACATTTTTTTATTTCATAAAAGCTATAATAAAATAATAACGACACCGAAAATATTAACACGTCAATTTAAAAAAGATGAAATCTATCTTTATAATCCGTTTAAAGTACCTACCCCAAAATACAGCCTACCGATTTTTTTGTCCTAATCCGAATTCAATTCCAAAGAACACAAAGAGTAAATTCCAAAAACAGTTTGTAATGCTCGCAACCAGTTGACACTTGACCTTAATTTTTCCCGGGAAATTCAATTCCCAGTTGTAGTGCTTCAATTGTAGACAGCCCGGCCTGTGATCGTTCGAGTGTAATATGACGCGCGGCCATCGGAAGGTGGAAATTGGAACGTTTAACGGCCGCCGAACACGACAGATGTTCTTTTTTTGAATTAGCAGAAGTTTTAAAATTTCAATTGTTTTTCTTTTATAATTAAGGAACGTATACAAAGCCTTTAAGAACAAAGAGTAGAGTAACACTACGTTTTATTTAAGAAGCATAGCGAAGAAGTTCGGTTCGTTGTTTGTTTTTTTGCAAATAAGAAGACTGAAATCAGTCTTAAGAATGTTTTTTTACTAATAAAAGATCTTAAACCTAGCCTCAAGAGCATAGTGAAGCAACTTTCGAGCACGAAAGTGTTATGGGCGGATGCTTTTCGATTCGTTGTTCTTTTTTTAAAACGAGAAGATGTGTTTAAATTTGGAATTGTTCTGATTTTATTTTTATTTGATTTGAAATGAACGTATACACTTAATCGTCAAGAAGCAAAGAATTACTTTCAGTACAATGGAGCGAGTATTTGTAAAAAGCCGCGGTTAAGATGGATGGAAAACTAAGGATCAGGATATCTGGTGTAAAATCGAGAAGTCCTTTATATATTGCCCGTGCATGTAATTGGCTACGACAATTTTGAAGTGGAAAAATATATCAAGTGTTATGCCATGTGGCAACTATCGACCACAAAGTGGTCAAAAGACCTTGAAATAACATTAATTTTCTTACTACAAGGCCGTCTTACGGAATCCCAAACAAGCAGTCCATTGATATCGCAAATGGCCTACGATAAATAAAGAATAATGCTTGACAATACCATTGTATTCAAAGTGGTCGAGTTATAACGTAAATGGCGAGACTTACACCGTCCACCATGCTTAGCTAAGTACTGTCGGACACGAAAGCGTTATGGGCGGATCGAATTTTATAGTTTTAAAACATGTGAGTTTTTTAGGATTTTGACTATAAATGTACGAACTGGAGCGTGTTTGGAGCTCGCTTAAAAACTCATAGCAGTTTTAAATATGTGCCTCTTACATTCCAAATTGTGCACATGTACATTTTATTTATCAATTAATCAAACAGCTTCAAATGCCTGAGAAGTCGGCTATTACTCCAAGAGTTCCGGATTCGATTTTTGTGAAGAACAAACATTGATGTTCATGCATGTTTCCTCGACATATAATAAAGTCATTGTACAGGGAACAATGACATGAAAATCTATGTATTATTGTCATAGTTTTGAAAAATTTAGGCATGAAGCTGTATGCCTATGGAAATTTATTTCTTTAAAACGTTCCTTATCTAATGTATGACAACAACCTACCCACAGCTACATAGCATAGAATATTGACGACCAATATGGTGTAATAGTCGAGACGTCGGCTACTACACCGAGGGTTCCACGTTCGATTCTCGGGCATCATAAATATTTGTGTGCATGAACATGTCTGTTATTTCTATGTATAATATGCATGTATTTACAATAAACCAGTTACTAGTTATTTAGTACCCAAACTACAAGCTTCTCGCTTCATATGGGGCTAGATGGCATTGTGTGAATATTTATTATAGGTACGAACGGCTGAAATAACCAAAAGCGGAAATATTTGGTGTATGAAAATCGCAAAACAAATAATCGAAGCTTACCCTGATATTTCAATTTCATTGTAATCCGACAATCAACGCATAAATTACCTGAAACAATAAATACATGTCATTAGCTTAAAACTCAATACAATTTTAACTATTGCGATTCCCAAACAAATTACGCTATGAAATAATTGAAATTATTTGGTAATCTAAATATATATAGTTTATTTTATTTTTGTGATTTTACGCACACTTGTGTACTCCAAATCATATCTGTCTATATTATTTTATTTTATTTTGTATTTATTCAAAATCCACAGCTCTTATAAGTGTAATTAACAAAAACAAAATTATAACTTACAGCTAATAACGGATTTTACATATGTTATCCAAAATAGAAAAGTGACATCCAGAGGAGGATCAAAAGTAATGCACACAACACAAAGACTTTATATAACAATAATATATTATCAGTAATGAATTTAAAAAATTACACATATATCATATATCAAATCTATCTATCCAATGATTGCCTGGAAGAGATTACCATGTGCAAAAGGTCATCCATTGTACTTTATTTATTTTTTATTATATAGTATTGTATATACAAAGAGTACGATAAAAAAATATAAATAAGGGAAATTCAGTAATAAGCGCACTAACACGACTGTCTCCGTCTGTACCCATGCGTCATATCTGTATGTGAAGTGCATTCTAACTGCAGTTCTGGCTACTTTTAGCTGATACATGTGCAGCCGGATAAATGCAAGATTAATTAGGGCATTATTGTAAATCGACAGGGAGAGCCATGCACTGGGATTTAGTTAGGGGAATGTTTGAGCGTTTAATGCGTATTGTCGATTTATTTGTTACTAGCTGTACCTCGTTATAAATATTTTCTCCTGGGAGTTTATCCGGGATATTAGCTAACTTCATACCAAATTTAATTAAAATCGCTTCGTTCAGTCACGTTAAGGAGCGCAGTTCACGCGATATAAGCAGTGAAGAGCGCGGTAAAAAGTTTTTTTTTCTTATATAAAAGTGGCCTAAGTTTTCCTGATAACATGAATTACCTGATATTAAAGTCCCGTCAAATCGGTCCAGCCAGTTCAGAGATTAACAAGAACAAACAGACAGACAAGACAAAATTCAAAATATATATTTTGGTGTTTGCACTGTATACGAAAAAAGTCTTTTTACCTGGTGTTGGGATATCAATGCCTGACCATAATTGATGCAGTGTAGAAAAAAAAATAAGATTAGATAGTCATTAGAGCGTCGATGGCTTATTAGTGTGAACTGTTGCCTTCCGATCTGGAGAGTGCAGGTTCAAATCCACGTACTAATGTGTTAAAAATTTTCACGTCACGTCTGCGAAGTTATTTAAAGGGTGTGCGTGAAGTCGTCCAATCCGCACTTGGACCGCGTAAACGACTAAGGCTACACCCTATACGGGTTGGCTCGTGCTCCTCGGGGGACGTATAATGAGCTGAGATGATGAGTCAGTATTTTCCATCAACACTGCCCTGCACCCGTCACCCGAAATTACAGATGTTAGGTCTCGTATACCCTGTAATTTTACAAGCTAATATATGAACAATAGAAATGAATAGATAAATACATGAACAATTATTACCCTAACAACTGTTCATCATCATCAGCTCATTAAACGTCCCCACCGAGGGGAACGAGCCTACCCGTATAAAGTGCTTAGGCCTTAGTCGTCCACGCGGGCTCAGTGCGGATTGGACGACTTCACACACCTTTGAATCTCTTCGCAGGCGTGCATGAAGGTTTCCTCACGATGTTTTCCTTCACCGTAAGAGCGTCGGATAACGTACATATAATTTCGAAAATTCGAAAACACATTGATACGTGGCGGGATTTGAACCTCAGCCCTCCCGGTAGGAGCGCGACAGTCCACACCATTGAGCCACCGATGCTCAACTGTTATTCAATTCTAATCTAACCTTCTGCCCTTGAGCAAACAACTATTCGTGAATCATGCCATACAGGAAATGAGAAATGAGACTGCATAAATGCATTTGTCTCGGAACGCTAATGCAACGTCTGCGATGGCATTTAAATGGCCGGTTTTATTGCTAGTTACATCGCAGAACGCATACAGAATAAATTGACATTAGCTTCATAGTTATATGTATGTAAGATAACAGTATTGTCTTCAAGTTGAGATAAATTAGTTTGCTAGGAAACTTTGTGACGGGTGATTAAAGCATGATAGAAATTTAATAACATTAGAGTGTCGGTGGCTCATTGGTGTGGGCGTTGTCTTCCGATCTGGAGGGTGCAGGTTCAAATCCCTCTACAAATCTATCTTTTTGAATTTTTGAAACTATATAAACGTTTATCCGACGCTCTTACGGTGAAGGAAAACATCGTGAGGAAACCTGCGGACCTGCGAAAAAATCAGAGGTTGTGCGTGAAGTCTTCCAATCCGCACTAGGCCCGCGTAAACGACTAAGGCTACACCCTATACGGGAAGGATCGTGCTCCTCGGTGGAGACGTTTAATGAGCTAATGAAAACAGGTTTGACCTTCGGTCCTCACTACTATCTTCAGATGATATTTTTTGTCATAATAAGTGAACGGGAGCTTGCCCACCTGGTGGTAAGTGATACGCCTGACCATAAAAAGCAGTGTTGAAGGAAATGTATAACAGTACCAGTAGGCAGTTATAACTTTTAATAATAATAATATGACAATTGTTAAAACCCAAAAATCCGCATTAGGCCGGACCGCATTAGGGGGTTGTGTACGGCCCAAACTCCCCATGGCTATGCTATGCGGGAAGCCTTTGTTCCCTTATGGCACCCACGAAAAGCATAGGTGTTCAGAATCGTATTCTAATCTACCGTCACTACACGGTAATCAATAGACTCACTAACAATTAATAGAAAATTTAAACTATAGTTTCAGGATTCAGGATGATTTAATCAAAACCCAATTATAAATATGCAGTGTAGTTTAAATAAATTACTATTTCTAACTTTGACGCCGTCAAAGTTGCGTTGATGGACATTTTGCTAGCGAAGTTATTCTGTTGGTTAAATTTCATTATAAGCTAAGGAAATAATTTAGGTAAAAAGGAGAAAAGGTGCTACACGGCAAAAGATGTTTGGCGTGCAAGAATTTATGGTCTACTTTGGCACAAAGACAAACTGTACTAATTGTAACCTACTGAAAAAAATATGTTTTTTTGGATGGATTTTTGCTGTTGGCCTTATAGCCTTTAGTTTATTAGGCTGAAACTGGCAGAAAATTCTAGCAGAAAAAATGCGATGGCCAGGAACGAAAAAGGACTTTTCAATAGAATATGTTAAAATTATTTGAAATATTTGCACGTTGCAGTCAAAGGTTATAAATGGATACAGCCTTTTTTGGTACTAAGGTTTTTTTCGTTCCTGATCGACGCGTTTTTTCTGCTACAATTTTAGCCTCATCTTTAGATTAGATAGCCTTCATAGCTTCAACGGGCAGATGACTCCCAGCCTAGATAAAAAATTATGCAACGAGCCTAAAGGCGTGCGAAAATGGGACTCAAACCTCTGCTTAGTTGGTAGTTTCATATAAATACAAATACTCAATACTCAATTTTTTATTGCATTCCATAGTATTTTCACGGTGGACTTACAAATAATAAAGGACCTTATGGACCCTGTCGGGCACAACAACAATGTAGGAGAGAGGAGGAGGCTGGAGGAGGAGGCTGGAAATAAAACATGGCTATACAAAAATATATGCAAAAAAATAAATTTAATGAAGGTGTTTTGTGTTTGATAAGGTAGAAGAGCAGAATTCAAATATTTTCTGATTTTATCCTCAAAGGGGTGATCTTTTCCAGGAATAAAATAAGAATTGAAATATTATAAAGGCTCTTTTATCTAAAATAGCTCTTTCTGTTGCCATTTGCGAGGAATTAAAGATGCGGTCTATTAGTGACTTTTGTGGCCTCATGCAAGCTTCAAAAGGACCACTCATCGGACCCAAGATTTCAAGAATATTATATACTTCCACTGTCATTCACAAAGCACCATCTAGTCCCAAAAAAAACCATTATCCTGTAATATGGGACATCCTTACCAACCGTCCGACTAAACAACGGACAAACATATTTACATACTTTTATTTATATATTTGCAAATACATATATTTTCTATCCACTTAGTTAACGGTTGAGAGGTCGACTGCAACACCAAGGGTTCCGGGTTCGATCCCCGGGCAGTACAAACATTTGTGTGCATGAACATGTCTGTTTGTAATGGTCTGGGTGTTTCCTATGTATATTACAAAAAAATATGTATGCAAGTATGTTTATCCGTTGTTACTTATAATAGGGATTTAACGCTTAACTTGGGACTAGATGGCGCTGTGACAATGTCAGTGGATATTTATTTATTTATTTAACCCTTTAAACGCTGCAGTTGCATGTGTTGAACAGACAATAGATTTCTATTGTTAATAGGTTAACCCACCAAGCGGACCCACAGCGTATTAAGGCGATCAACATAAATAAAGAATAGTAGCTCATATTTCCGGTCACCCATCCGATGTCTGACCGTAACAATAATTACTTGACAGCGCGAACCTGAACAGAACGCACTGGCCGCTACGCCACCAAAACCTCAATTAAAGAGCCTTTTTCGAGTGTTCGTGTATAATATCAAAACAACGAAATTCGATCCGACATTATCCCAAATTGTATAGCTACCGCAAATTTAATAATGTCAAAATGTATAAAACTCGGAATTCCCGTCAGGTCAATTTACACCCAGGACCTGCCCCAATTCCTGCTGGAAACGTTCCAGAAATGGTTGCCTGAATATGACTAGCGAAATTGCAAAATAAATTATAGCCACATTATTTGGCTACTTGCTTAGCTTTTGTAAATAAGCTTGGAAAGTTTCTAAACTTTGGCACGTCAGGTTTACTTATATTTGATTAAAAAAATGTTTTACAGTATGCAGTACGGTCAGGACGCTCATGTTATTTTTTACGTTAAAAAATGAACAGGGCGGCCCTGACCATAACAGATGAAGCGTTAGTGGAGACCAACAATTGATAAACAGTTATTATTCTCCACCTATGCCGCACTGCGCCCGTCACCCGAGACAAGGTTTCTTACACCCAGTAATTTTAGAAGCTACAGTGTCGCAGTACCATTATCTCGAAAAATAGAAGTGCAAAACACTTCTATTTCACGGGACGATATCTGACACTGCTATGGTACCTACCTAGACGACTCAGTACCGTGTCTACCACCTAGTAGAATACCACTAATGTAAACAAAAACATTTAACATTGTTTGATTAGTATCGTTAGAGATTGGTATTTAATAGAACGTGAAAAAAAAATTTATAAAAACTGGTTGGATACTGCGCTGTCTATTTATACTGAGTTGTTTAGTTTGTAATTGTTAGTTCACAAAAATGCCAAATATTGTACCGAGAAATACGAGTGTAAATGCACGTCTGTGTTTCGGGAAGTGGACTAGCTAGTCAAATACTGGATTATAAGAGGTTTCACCTCTTTACTGTTAGTATTCCAGCTATAAAAAGAAATCCATTGCATCTGCTGAATTCAACTGTAACGGTTCATTTAACTTAAAAATTCACATAATTGATACAATAAAATATTACCCAATGGGGGAAATTACTTGGTTAGTGAATTTCTATAAACGATCTTTGCCATACCTCAGAAGACGTGACTCAATTAACGGTCATTGCGGTGAGACAATTAATTTGCTATTAACACGTTTGAGTGAGAAGTTTTCTAAATATAGTCTTTATTATCATTATGTGTCTTTAATAGGACGCGCATACCATTCTTGGAATAAATGTTTCAGTTACAGTTAAATTTGAAATAGACAAAGTACAGTTTTTACGTTTTCCTTTTGATAGACTTGTATCATCATCATCATCATCATTACAGCCTAATTTATGTCCACTGCTGAACGAAGGCTCCCTAATGATGTTCCACGCGGACCGATCTCTGCAGTTGACATCCATCTGCCACCCGCCACCTTAACCGATCATCCGTCCGTCGTCGTCTGTTAGGGGTCGGCCTACGCTTCGCTTTCCGTTACGTGGACGCCACTCGAGAACCTTTCCGCCCTCGGCCATCGTTTACGACTATGTGCCCTGCCCACTGCCACTTCAACTTGCTAATTCTCTGGGCTATGTCGGTCACCCTAGTTCTCCTACGGATTCATCGTTTCGGATTTATCGCGTAGGGAGACACCTAACATAGCCTCTCCATAGACGCTGAGCAACCTTGAGTCTATTCAAGAGGCCTTGGTGAGCGACCACGTTTCGCTTCCGTATGTCATAACTGGCAACACACACTGGTCAAACCTTCGTCTTGAGACACTGAGTATTTGGACGAAAGATATATACTTGTATATGTACATCTTAATATAAGACTAAGAGAATGGACTAAAATTTTAATATACCTACCAATCAAGTAAACACCTTAACAATATATTTTTTTAACAAAATGATAAGGAAAATGACGAAATTTTTCGGATAAATTATCAATGAATTGCCAAAATATCAGTATGAATATGAAAACACCATACTAATCCACTTATTCATGCAAAAAAATATTTGTACAGTCTTATCATTGTATCAGCCATATGATGTCCAGTACTGAACATAGGCCCCCTCAATGATTTCCCCTAAAACGGTCGCAATATTTACAGCTGCATTTTTCGTCAGATCATGTCTATCTTGTGAGCAGCTGTTCTACGCCAAGAATACGTTTTTAAAGTATGAGAATTTAAACAAATTTTCGTATAGTAGCCGAATCCCAAAAGCAAGCAGCAAATTCTTTAAATCGATTCTCATATAAATGTAATAATTCCATACAAGGTACACATATTTTAATAAAAATGCAAGCCATGTGTGCGCCGACGCAAACATTCAATTACGTCGCAGCACCATCTCAACTTTCGACGCCGCACAGAATTCCTTAACAAATTGACAGAGTTCACGCAGGGGTGGCACAATAGAGTAATTGTTAATATCGACTTCAACGTGTCAATTACTAGGTGGTAGACTCAGTACTGAGTCGTCTAGGTGGGTACACCGCAGTGCCAGATATCGTCTCGTAAAATTTGAGTGTTTCCACTTCAGTTTCGGATGAGGGTACTGAAGCTAGTAAAATTAACGGGAACAAGAGCCTAATCTATCGTTTCGGGTGACGGTCGTAGGGAAGCGTTGACGCAATATCTTTATTTCCCTCAACACTGCACTGTCATGATCAGGGGTATCATTTACCACGAGGTGAGCAAATAACCGCCCCATTTACTTAATGACATTAAATAACATTATGAACCAGTTTGACGGAGTAGTTTTTAAAGTCGTACAATAGTTACGTGAAACTACCATAAGTATCAGCATCCAGAAGTATTATTAGTTCGGCAAACCTCAGCTACAGATGGGAAATTGACATATGAAGTCGTTTTTTTTTAGCTTACTTGCTGCACTGGCTTAGTGGACCCGAAGTGGATCTTGGCCTCTAACACGAGATTTCGCCTCAGGACGCTAACCGCAATCTTTAAAACAGGATTACAATAATAGTTCTTTGCCTTTCTGGTACTAAAAAGCTGACGTATTATTATGGTCATACTATTTTAAGACATAGTGATTACCCACTGATGTTTAATTTATTTATTTATTTCGTACAAAGGTTGACAACTTAAAAGTAACAAAAAGGAACAATAAGTACAGGTAGGCTTATCTCTAAAAAGAGATTTCTTCAGCAGACCAAATAATATAAAGAAAACTAAATGTTAGCAATTAGAGCGGTTGACGAAAGCAACCATGCACAATATACACTAATACTAACACATGAGATTAAGATATATATATACATATAAGTACATGTACACACATATAAATAAATATACTAATATATATGAATATATTATATACGTAAATGCCAATACATATACACAATACAATCAAATATTTAACATACTACAATACAATACAATACGAATATATATACATATAAGAGTATATATGATGTGTGTAATCCAACAACATACTGAAATAAATGACAAAACAAATTTAACTTTAAAAGAAAATCATACATTGAAGAGCTCACCCCAATTCTACTTTACGTAACAGGATTTTTTAAAATTAATTTATGGGTCATACGGAAACATCTATTATCAATTTATCAATCCAGGTAGGGTAATGTAAGGTACCTGAAAAGATTTCTAAACATGGTCTTATGTACCTCAGTATCAAATTAAAAGAATACTTCAGTATTTATATTATTAAACTTAATTACAAAAATTAACTCATAAGTCATTGCCAACCCTGCACCGAAGAAATATGTGTTGCCATCTAAGATTTCCCGTATCCCTTTCCATAATTAAGTAGGATAAATGCGCGTGACACATTATCCCTTATATTTGAGGGTTCGAGTAAGCTCGAAGATTGTTTGCGACGAATTGTTCCCGTTGAATGCCAGCCTTTCAGGATTAAATTATTGTTCTAAATCTGTTGTTGTCGACGTGAAAGGCGTGAGAGTGACAGATAGGATTACACGTGGATAGCCGTTGGGCTCGGAGATGGAAACTGAAATATGTTTTTAAAGACATACTAGCTACAGACCCTGAAACCGAAACACAGAAGTGCTAAACACTCGTATTTTACGGGACGATATTTTGCACTGTTACTGTCTATGTCCAGTATGGCTGCGATGGGTTGAAGAGATTTTGCACATCATCATCATCAGCTCATGTCCCCGAGGAGCAACCCGTAAAGAGTGTATACGCCAGTGCGGATTGGCTGACTTCACGCCCACCTTAGAATCTCTTCGCAGGCGTGGCAGGTTTCCTTGCGATGTTTTCCATCACTTAAAGTTTCAAATCTCAAAAAATTACGTCATGTAATACATGAATACTACCTTCTCTAATTGAATAACGACCATATTAATTATCCAACTGTAAATTTGGTAATGACCTAAAACAGTACAAATAAGTGCAAAATTTTACTACTGAGACCAATATGATACTATTCACGCATTTCAAAATTAGCAGAATCGGGTACCAGGTCAACCAAGACATCGAATATACAATTAGACTGGAAAGCCGCCAAGTTTATAGACGGTCCCAGTGTCCAATTTCTTTTCGGTTCATACTGTGAAAAGGTATAATATTTCTTGTAAATTACTGATCATTGCGATGATGGCATGTTACAATTGCCAGGATGGCATTTTGGGAAAAACAGTAATTTCTTCTAATATTCGTGCGTCTTGACTCGTCTCACAGAGCGTAACTGGCAGCCGTGTATGCTGTTGAGGCTTATATTTGTCGACTTAAAAACGCGGCTTGCCTCTCCTGTATTGGGAATCGTGAGGTAACCCTAAAGCTTTACAGGCTTATAAAATTATATCTACGAGTATATCTGCGTTAGTAAGCTCTAATAATCAGATGAAGTATACCCATTGAATGTTATAATTGACCTGGTTCGAACTTTTTCAATGAATTTGGTTCATAAAATATCGAAATACAAAAAAACATCTAATTTCAATACACGAACACAATAGTAGCTCGTTTCACGTTACAAATTGCACACCAAGGTGAAACGTGAATAACAAACGATTAACGGATGAACCCTTCTATATCTTAAAAAAACAGGATCGTTAAAAGTGAAAAATACCGATTATTTGTTGCCACGTCACGGATAAGGGGAGGGGAGGGGGGTGTTTTATTACGTTTAATGTGCTCTTTTCCGTTGATTTCAAAGCCTGATTGGAGCTTAACAAGTCCAGTCTTCTTGTTAAAGTTACAGTCAAAGTGTAAGCATTCAGCCATTTTATAAAGTTTTGGATTGGAAATAGTTGCCGACACTTTTAGAATACAATGTGTAGTTGTACATAATAATAATAAATAAATATCCACTGACATTCACACATCGCTATTTAGCCCTAAGTTAAGCGGGAAGCTTGTATTACAGGTACTAAACATGATAAACATACTTATTTTCTTAATACATACATATTGTACATAGAAAACACCAGACCAATACAACAAATGTTCATGCACAATGTTTGTACTGCCCGGGGATCGAACAGCAACCCTTGGTGTAGTAGCCGATGTCTTAACCCTTAAACCAAATGAGTCGTCCGCTATAGAGGTATAAACTACTCCTTGACCTATAGTTTAGTTTAGTTTATTCAGTTTCAGTTTAGGCCTGAGGAAGGCACTTATGAAAGTAAATGAAGCTACCACCGGTTGGAATACACCTTAAACTGAGAGGAATCCGGCAAGAAACTCAGTAAAGGCTCTTTTTTTCAAATTATGCATTAATTACATTGATAAAATAAAATTTAAATATTTTCCATGCCAATACAATGATAAAATTAATTATTATTAGGAAGCAAGAATACGTGGTTTTGATTATCTATCGCAGTCCACAGCAGGACATTATTAAATCTGGAAACCTGTTAACTTAATTATACGTTGTTTAGTATCATAGTGCCAGTTCCCTCTTTGAGTCTAAAGGCGTTGTGTGTACAACAAAAGATATAAAAATTATAATTGTTCAATTTCTTCTACCAATACAAATACATTTCATTTTCCACATAATCCTTCTAAGAAACTTGGTGACAAAATGAAGTTATCTCTCAGGCTAGAGGTCTAAGCGATGATTTAGGAAGAGTAATAGCACCTACTTTACTGAACGGGTGAAACTTATATCAAAGCAGAAATATCCGTTATTGGGCCATTTAGTAGAAAGAGTTATTTTCATCCGTATTTATTGCGTAATAACTTTGGTTTTTGATTAACAAATAGACAGTTATAATAATATTTATAACAAGTAATTGCTCATTCTAACAATCCACGTTTAACTCCTGCCAATATAAGAAAAAGATAACCATTTTAGAGCAAATTCTCAAAAAGTCAAATCAGTCCATCCAAGACTATATTTGGATTGGTTTGAAAGATTCGGAGTTCAGTTCTCGTTTCATAAATATGTTTAATGTATTCAATCATTATTTTTTCAATTAGGTTAAAACCACTACAGAAAAAAATTGCTTAACGTATTAGTACGATTTTTACTTTCAGTAATCTAACAACAAAGCTTTGTTTTAGATGAAGTGGTTAGGTCACCTGATTTATGCTTAATCCAAACGAGTGCCTCGAGTGAGAGCGTAAAACACCCGTTTACCCCATCCAGGACGCAGAATTGAAATTCCTACGGGAGTGACTTGCGAGTTGCACTAGTGAGCATAACTGGAAGTCGTGTGATGAGTGTACGCCACACACTGACGACTTCAAGACAAACTTCAAAAAAAATAAAATAAAATAAGTTTGTTAGACCACTTCAGCACATTGAATACAATAATTTAACATCGCAACAATCAATAAGTAACAGGTAAATGCTTATATGCTAAGGTTGCACCGCTTCCTTTTCTAACGTTGCAGTGACTCTTACACTAGGCTATGTAGTAAAGCTTTTAACACATGTTGTCAAGGCTTCGGTATACGCAATTTTTGTCACTCAATACTAAATTACTATATATAATATACACCTAATATTGTTGATTAGCCCGACAGTGTCCATAATGTTCTAGATTATTTATAAATTCACTTATGCAATTACTATAGAATCATCATCATCATCAGCTCATTAAACGTCCCCACCGAGGGGCACGAGGGGGGATTGGACGACTTTACACACAACCTTTGAATCTCTTCGCAGGCGTGCATGAAGGTTTCCTCACGATGTTTTCTTCACCGTAAGAGCGTCGGTACTATAGAATGCAATAAAAAAAATGATATTCAGTACTAGATAGTACGCTCGATACTGAGTAGGTATAGTAGGTACCTTAGAAACAGATAACACATTCAGTGTAATTAGTGTTGAGTTCACTTTTGTGTTGGAAGAGTTCGCTTTAGCCTTTAAAACAGTAGTTTTTTAACCCCCGACGCAAAAAGAGGGTGTTATAAGTTTGACGTGTTTGTCTGTGTGTCTGTCTGTGGCACCATAACTCCCGAACGAGTGGACCGATTTTGATTTAGTTTTTTTTTGTTTGAAAGGTCATTTAATCGAGCGTGTTCTTAGCTATGTTTTATTAAAATCGGTTAAGCCGTTTATAAGATATAGGGGATGAAGTGGTAATGAAAAACGATTGTTTCAAATATGCCCGATGGGGTATCAAATGAAGGAAATGATTCGTACATTACAATAGTAAGTAAGTAAAACCAGGGGTGTTATAAGTTTGACGTGTCTGTCTATATACTAAAATCTAACTTAACCTAACCTACCAATAAAAAGTATGAAATAAAATTAAATTAAAAATATAAAAAACCCCCGACACAAGAACTTAAGTAATTTCTCTTTAAAAAGTAAAAAATAATAAAAGAAACTTAATGTTAAAGTACCTAAGAATCCATTAATAATTCTAAAAAAAAACCTCGCGTTGGGGGACCGCTCTTAAACTAAAATCCTTCAAAAAGTCTTGGGTAAAAGCCTAAAGAGGTAACCATCTTATGAAAAATATCGTAGATATGAAAGAAATAATTAGGAGCGGTCCCCCAACGCCAGGTTTTTTTTAGAATTATTAATAGATTCTTAGGTACTTTAACATTAAGTTTCTTTTATTATTTTTTACTTTTTAAAGGGAAATTACTTAAGTTCTTGTGTCGGGGGTTTTTTAAATTTTTAATTTATTTTTATTTACCCAGTAGGGTATGACAGACTTAACAACTGTTATCTCGTCCGATACGCGTAGGTATATGTTGACGAAAAATTATAACTACCCATAGTCATTGATTATTTCAACACTGCATATATCATGTGCACTTATACAGTATTGTTACCATCCCCAAGAGAACCTCGTTGAATTGCTTACTTGTGAGGAAAAGATATTGAGTGCCAAAAACAAGAACAAATAATTTGGGCATGTATCAAATCGTCTCGATGCCTCGATGCTTATGGAGGTGTACTGTTTAGTTAGTTAAGTCATTTACAACTGACTCGAAAGCCCTTACTGTATCCATGCCCTAGTCCCAGCATTGATGTATAACTGGTGGTGGATTTGAATCCCACGGAGTAACCGCATTACTGTACTTGTAAGCATGTAACCTGTCTACAAGTACAGTAATGTCTACATTGGGCCATTAGGCTGATGATGATGACGAAAACTCTGCGACAATCGCATACACATTGCGACAAATCACATAATTGCGATAATCGCAAGCATGTGGTCCCACGTCGTCACTAAACAAGTTAAATTATGCAAAGCCAGGGGCGAGTAAGTGCTGGTGATAGTGTGACAAGGCGTATAAGTTTATACATTTGCGAGACCAAGCTTCTGTTATCTACTGATGATAGCACCTGCTTAAAGCGTAAGAATTTTTTAGTTGTAAAAAGAACGCGAAATCCCCAACAGTGTCGAGTTTAATGGTTGATAAGTAGTATATGCAGCTATATGTAAAATCGCGAGACAGTTAAGGTGGTGGAATTTTAACGCTTTATTTAAATTTTGAAGGCTTGAAGTATTTTTCTTTGTTCGAAACACAAAGAAGACTTTTTCCATTTTCGTTACTAGAGGCTCTATCTCGTGTATGAACTCCTGGTACTTGTTCCATAGTATCTTCATATTGTGAAAGTCTTGTAAGATTTTTTGGAGCTATAAGGAACTTGTATTTTTTTGACATGTATGACTAAATCTTCTTAATCCATGGTCTTCTGGGACTTTTTAGAATGAACTATTTTAGTATGTAAGTAAAATTCTTTTGACCAAGCCTATAAATTCAGTCCAGATCAAATTTTGTGGTTCGGTGACTTAACAGTTTATTATATGTCCCTTAAATTCCTTTGCTTTGAGTTACACTTTAATTTCGGCTACATATTAATGTAAAAATCTAGGAAACATACAGTGGCGAAATTAACGCTTTCTTTGAATAAAGAAGTAGGCTTGAAGTTTTATTGCTGTCTTGGAAAGTTTTTACCTGGTAAGTCTTGCCGTCTTTTGCAACCGTATCTTCCTCATATAGTTTGTATTTAAATTGACAATCAGTCCAATTCTGACAGTACCTGAACTGCCATAGTACTGCCAGGAATTAACCGCCTGTGGCAGGGTAGATGGCTTATGGTGCCATCCGAACTACGGAATAAGCTTTATGAAGCTTATTTTGTAAAAAATCAGGTGATCGTTAACAAAGCGGTAAAAATCATCCATTATTATGTCTCTTTAGTAGGATTTTAACCAAAACCTTGGAAGACCATATCGTAGAGGAAGAATTAGCCAATATGTGTTACAGACTAGACTGTCCACATTGCCCAGGGTGTGCCAGACGCAAGAGAACAAACTCTGCGTCACACGAGGTGGCTCCTTTCGTGCATCTCTTTGCTCTGGGTAGCAAATGAAAGGGCGATTAAAATGGCTCAATATTGGTCGTGTTACCATATTTAATTTGTGAATCCATATCCACTCGATAAGAAAAAGAAGAAGACCAAAACCTGGACCACGCATTGACTTAAATTTTTCCACCAGACCACAAAGGCAGCTAACTGCCTGGGCCGCAATCGTACTAACAACTTAATTGACATTACGACACTTGAATCCAAGTATAAATTCAGTTCTCCGGTACAACTTAATAATGATTTAAAATAGTGACGTAACATTATAGTGATTTAAAATAGTGACGTAACATTAAGAGATGCCTGATATTCGTTATTCCTCAAATAACTTTCGGTAAAGTATTAGTAAGATTTTTTTTTATAGTGATATCTTTACAAACAGGATGCAATACATTATTTGGGTTTATATTACAATGCTGATTCTGATTAAGTAAGATGAACATTGACATTTTCTTTGAACACGCACTAGTGCACACAACTCTCCCAACTCGAGTAGATATCGACTCGAAATATCGCTTTGTCTGCAACACAAAGGGCATACCGAATTCTATGAAATCTAAACGAGACACGTGTTCTTTCGTAGCGTGACGTCGGAAGTCAAATTTGTAGGTATACATTTAAAAAAACAATCTAAACACCTGAAGTTTACTTGGTAGTAGACTCGATAGTCGTCTAGGTAGGTACCACCGCAGTGCCAGATATCGTACCGTGAAATAGGAGGGTTTTGAACTTTTATATTTTGGGATGAGGGCACTGCAGCTGTATAAGCCCTAACATCTGTTGTCTCTGGTGTCGGGCGCAGTGAGGCATTGACAGATAATAATAACTGTCTATCAGTTAGTCTCCATCAATGACGCTCTGTCAGGCGTATCATTTACAATCAGGTGAGCGTTTTGACCGTTCTGTTCGACATAAAAAGTAGTTAGTAATTAAGAGTTTACTAGAAAAAGTCTGAAAACTAATTTATACTGTAGACTACCGAAAAAGAAATACGTGATCGTCCTGCATGCTCCTTTTTAACTTATAAGATGAATATATTTATATATGTAGTTACGCTTTGAAAAAGCTACTAATTTATGTTGACAAATATATTGCATATTTCTAATACTAGTTAAGTAGAACTTGCCATAGCTCAGACATAAAGTTTCCGTGTTTCCTTTACATTAAGACTGGTGAATAAAAATACTCATTTGTAAGGACAAAAGGAAATGTGTTGAAACACGAAACTATTTAAAGGGTTGACAAATATAAAACGAGTCTTATGTATACTTTAAAATGCTGATAAACTGTTTCAATCCTTTCTTTTTCAGCAGTGAATTTACGTATTGTCATAAGTTTTCGTGACTGATGATTAGAATAACAATTAAGTATACAATACGTTGTTGTATTTTGTATCTTATTTCACACTGTAATAACGTAACAGCAAAGTTTTTGAATGACGAATTTTCTGATGACGAATCTTCTTCGACTAAATATGTTGGAATTGTACTGAAATTAAAATCAAATATGTAACCGTATTCTTGCAAATAATTGCTGTTTTCCGCCAATTTTCAGTGAGGCTGTGTTATCAGCCAAGCAGTGGCGTGCACTATATTATGAGTAGGGTATGCAAATGATGGCACTAATTGCAAAAGCAATAAATAATTTACATTTTTGTGCTGTAAATGACAGCAGATCGCCTATGGTCTCAAATCTGTAGAGGAAAATAAGCGAATAAGTGGAAATCATTTAAAATGTTGGCTTTTTCCGAGTCTGCTTATTTGCATATATCCATATACACACAGTGCACGCCACTGCAGTAAAGTCCTATAGCATGACTCTCCCACAGTAACCCCATTGGCTTGTGGTACATATATAACTCTGACTTCAGTTTAGGTTAGTATAAGATAGGTTATCGGCAACTTATAACTTTAGGGCATAATATGTACTTTAGTTTGTAAATTTAACGATGTCCTTATATTGTGTTCAATTATTAATGTAAAATGTATTAATTAATTTGTGCACTTTCATTCATTTGTGAATCAAATATATAAAATCACCGAATCTCTGACCAAACGATCAATGGTCCTAAATTACTCGTAGATAACATATTTATTAACCCTATGAAACGTTTATTTTTAACCAAATTGCACCAGATTAAAAATGCATTAGTGTATCAATTAGTCTTGTTTTACTTTTTTGTTAAAGTACTGAAAGAAGTAATACGGTCTGTCTTTTAACACGTAATTAAAAACCTATTAATTTATGGGTCACCAGATGAGCGTTACGTCATAAGACGTTACACATGTATAAGGATAACTTTTGGTTGGGTAATTAAAAGAAACAGTACCTATTATTAATAAAATTGTGACATTTACTAGTGTTAGACTCGATACTGAGTCGTCTAGGTAGGTACCACCGCAGTGCCAGATATCGTCCGTGAACAGGAGTGCTGTGCACTTTTGTGTTTCGGGATGAGGGCATGTAGTTAGTGAAAATACCGAGCACACCTAACATCGGTTATATCTGGTGTCGGGCGCAGTGCGACATTGATGGACGATAATAACTGTCTATCAGTTGTTGGTCTCCATTAATGCTGCCATGGTAAGGCGTATCACTTAACATCAGGTGAGTGTCCTCATCATCAGCTCATTAAACGTGGGGCGTGAGCCTACCCGTGGCGGGTGATTAGGCCTTAGTTGTCTACGCGGGCCCAGTGCGGATTAGACGACTTTACGCACAACCTTTGAATCATTTCGCAGGCTTGCGTGAAGGTTTCCTCACGATGTTTTCCTTCACCGTAAGAGCGTCGGATAACGTACATATATTTCGAAAATTCGAAAACTCATTGGTACGTGGCGGGATTTGAACCTCAGCCCTCCGGTAAGAGGGCAACAGTCCACACTTTTTAGTACCAAACAATTTTTTTTTCAGTACTTAAAGTTGTATAATTGTGTATTGCAATGTGTACACTGGCTGTGTACAAACGTACAAATTCAATATGGCACAATAAAATACGTAAAACTGCAGAGCCTCCCTGATGGTGGAGAGACGCACAATAGGGCCATAACGTCCCTTTGATATGTATGCACAGGTTAGGGTTGACACACATCAATGAATTTTATAAATAAACATCCAGTGACATTCATACAGCGCCATCTTGTCTCAAACTAAGCATTAGCCTGTAATATAGGTACTTTAATGAGCTGCTCCAGTATTTCAGTCGCTGTGGTCGGAAACGGCCAGGATAAATATAATTACATACTATTTTTAAAACATACATATTTTACAAAGAAACAACTAAAGACTAATACAAAGAGACATGGTCATAAATGTTTGTGCTGCCCGGGGATCGATGGCCAGCGGTGGACTGCGATAGACTGAAGATATAATAAATCAGATGGTTTATCTGATGGTAAAAGCGGCTGTTGTTTCGTATAAACACTCCATAAATATCCAATGTAGACCCTATGGTCTACATATTATGGTCTACTGCCGTTCCTAAGGAAAGTGGCAATGTTTAGCACACATAGACAAATAAGATCACGCCGCCAAATATCTTACTGAATGGAAATAAACCGTTGGTTTCGTATTTCAATCAGGTTTCAGGCTATTCACACTTAACTTTGTTAAAAAATCACTTCATTATTTAGACATAAGTAATATTATGTAAAGTTATTTTAGAAAAGGTCAAATAAAGGCTTTTTTATTTAAATTTATTTTTATATTTTTTGTAAGTGACTACACATTAAAGCCCTTTATACAATCATTATTACACTTATTTATAAGGTTCCGAAATCAAGTGGACAACCCTAACAGAGCCCTTCGGATCGCAGAGTTAAGAGGGTGAATGGATCGTTATATTTTTATCAACCCCGGAACGAGGGTTGAGATGTCTTCTGGGGCTGATACACATGGTATTTTTAAGGTCTATTGTTTAATTAGTTACTCATTCATTTTTGGGGATTCCTTTTGTATGAGAATAAATCCATACATTTGATATCCATATATTTGATTGAGACTTGGCGATCGCACAAGTCAAGCTACGATCGCAAATTGCAATGGTCGATCGTCGGATGACCTAATTTATTCCTACTTCGTAAGGCACGTTAGTCCCGGCTACTAAATAAAAGATGGCGTCGTTACATGCACCAATCCGCACTGGACCTGCATGGTGGGTGACGACCAATGACCATTACATGCTGTGTGGAAGGCCTGTGCCTTGCATGGGAGATATATGCTATAATTACTATTTATTTTCCATTTAAGCATTTTCATCCTTAGCTAAATGAATTGGGTTTATGCCCATTGGGCGTAAACGCGTTAAGTGTTGTAATTGAATTAGCGAGTATTTATATACCTATTACAAATACTAGCTCCACAAGCAGTGACTAAGCGTATCTGAGTCACGGCACGCGATCCATTCATAACTCAGTTTAATAGATTTAACCAATTGTTGAACCTTTGAATCGTTTAGATAACCCGGTCTCCTTTATCGGCATCATTTAGACAATTGGTAACGTCATTAGTTATACTAATGTATTTTTAGTTGTAGATAACACAAAAATGACAAACTTCTGCCATGGTAACGTCGTTACATAAAAGCAGTAATTTATTATGTCAGTTTGGCACCGCAGGATTCGAACCAATGACCTGAACGCAGCTGAAGCTGTGTCCGCGTTCTCTACGGAGGCAGTTCAGTTAATATACTAATGAGCAACAACCTAACAATGAAATAGAATTTATTAAGAATTTTTATATAATGTTAAACAGGACACATACAAAGGTAGTAGCTCAGCGAATAGAAGATACTTGAAACTTTATGGAATGTTTTAAACACAAAACCGTTGTGTTTATTTTTTAATTTCCCCCGGGAAACGTGCATTACGGCGACTTGTCCTTTTTGATATTAACATGCAAATGCATAGGAGAATGAAACTTCAGCACTGCCATTAAGAGTTAAAATAATATAAATGCACTCTTTACCTCACGAGCATACACTGGCTATAGTTTACGCTCCGTGAGACAAATGAAGACGCCGAATTTTAGAAGAAATTACCGTTTTTTTTCCAAAATGCCATTCTGTGCAATTGTAACATGCCTCATCGCAGTGAATCAGTTAAATTTACCAAGAAATATAATTTTTTCACAGGTAAGAATTGAAAATTAATTGCGACACTGGACTGCCTATAAACTTGGTTGTCCAGTCTATTTTTATTCGGATGTCTGTGTTATGTTTAAAATTACCAAGAGAATAACGTTTGTCATCTCGGGTAACGGTACAGATAGTATTGACGAAAATATAAACTTCCTACTGGTATTAATTTCCTGCCAAATCTGCACTGTGATGGTCAGCCGTATCACCACCAGGTGCGAGCTGGACCGTCCCGTTCACTTAAAACATAAATAAGATCACTGTGTAATGCTGGGTTCGGATTCCCGTGAAGACCGCACAGTGTTTTTTTTTTACTTTTCAGTTAAAGGATATTGCAGGCTGAATGACTGATCATCTGAAAAAAGATGATTTTATGCTTATAAGGTCACCTTAGCCTTCGGCCCTAGCTTCTATCTAAGATGGTATCGTTTACACCCATCAATAGCATTGAAAATAATTCACAATAAACATATAAATGCTATTATTTACGCTTACGAGGTGGTAGACTTGGTACTGAGTCGTCTAGGTAGGTACCACCCAGTGCCTGATTTGTACCGTGAAGCAGGTTTGCACTTCTGTGTTTCGGGATGAGGGCCTAGTGTAGTAAATTACCGGGTATACGAGACATAATATCTGTTGTCTCGGGTGTTGTTGAAAATATTGACTACCCACTGTTATTTCCTTCAACACTGCAGCTCTCATGGGAGGCGATCACTTACCACCAGGTGAGCGCACTGATTAAAAATTTTGATAAAGCTTTGAAGTAAAGGACACAAAATAAAGATGGTTTTCTCATATTTAATAGTTCTGTTTAAGTTACCAACTTCGGTTATTTATCGAAAGTTTTGATAAATAATTTCTGAACTCTAATCATAACTTAAATCGAAATAAGCCAACGGAGCTTTGCTACATTTGGAATATAATATTGAAGAGAATGAAGTGAGTAAATATTCCAAATTAATACTTCATGTTATTTATTTGGTACCAAATCTTTTTCTTCTTCTGATCTCATCCGATGGATTGAATTGCGAATCTAACATCGAATTGGGGAGATCTATGACCTGGCATCTTTTTAACAGTATTGTTATATATGATATTCAGCATTTTGTCCAGAAATACGAGTAATATTATTGTAACACTGTATTAGAGATGGCGGTAACCCCCCTGTAGTAGACTCCATTCAACCATTTGGCAATTATTTGATAGTTTCGTGGAAAAGCAATGCTTCGTATTGGGTAAGAGCCATCTGCGCTCGTCAATTGTCCGGTGAAACTGTTAAGGCCACCTTTGACACTTCTTTTTGTCGTTGCACTTTGACATGTGTCGTCATTTCAGCTGTCAGTGGCTCGTTTAACAATACGCCGCCATTTCTGTCTGATGGTCGCCTTTCTGGTGCAGACGTAGGCGCTCTACCTCGCGCTCGGGTACCTTTGACCAACAGCGATAAGTCATTCCGAAATAAAACGCTTCGTCATGAATGAGACAGTCTTGGTGTATCCTCTGTTAACCGAAGAGATACCAAAGTCTCGCAAAAAAAACCCTTATTCTTCAATGCATTTTTAGTTTCCTCTTATTTAAGTGCAACACGAATTCGGTGCATCTTCGGAGATATGAGTGATCATGAGAGGCGGTAACACTCGTCATAAGACTCATTGAAACCTTCTTCTTAGGGTGTCGAAGGCAAACACATTTAAAAATTTAGCGGCCCAGAAAGCAGCTACAGTGACAGTATTGAAAGTCAAAGTCAAAATTCATTTAATCAGATTAGGCTTACAAAAAGCACTTATGAACGTCAAAGAGAATACAAAAAATACAATAAAAACATTTAAAATACCAAAATAAAGCACAAAAATGAATTGTGATACTTGGAAAAAAGCGCTTCGGCGTTTGGCCTGTTGAGAAAGAAGCACCCAAGAAAACTCAACAGTACAGCCTTTTTAAACATGATTTTAATGAACAGATATTTTACAAACACTGAAAGCTGAGCAGTTAAGACCATGGATTTTTATCACATAAATATTCGTCAATAGTGTAGTACCCTTTTTTAGAAAGGTGGTTTTTTATTCTAGCTTTAAACATGTGTAAAGGTAACTCGACAATATTTTGCGGTACCTTATTGAAAAACTTTATACATCTTCCTATAAAAGATTTACCTACTTTATGTAGTTAGAAAACCTTTACAATAAACAACACAAAGTTTTAACAACGCCAGTGTCGACCTGACTGTTTATTTGTGGCCGAGTGAGAAGTTGGTTATTATACCAAGGGTTTTAACCCTTTGCCGTATAAATATTTGAGTGCACAAAACTATCGAACATGTCTGTTTGTATTGGTCTTGGTTTTCCAGCTATTATGTGTAGGTACTCGTATGTTAAAATATTTAGAAGTTTGTTTATTCGTTGTTTGGTATCCTAAATAAGCTCCTTACTACAATTAGGCCTAGATGCAGTTGTGTAAACGTCAGAAGGTACATACAAATCATCATCAGCGATTAAAAGTCCGCTGATGATGACAAGGTTCGCGAGCCTATCGTAAAGGGAGGCTTTAGTCGTCACGTGAGCCCAGTGTGGATTAGACTACTTCACGCAAAACCTTTCAATCTCTTCACAGGCGTGCTCAGGTTTCCCTTCACTGTAAGAGCGTCGAATTACGTGCATATAATTTCGAAAATTCGAAAACATTGTATGTGGCGATTTAAACCTGCGCATCCGAACCGAAAACAACGTATCTCTACCTAACCTAGTAAATTTCGTAACTAACGCTTCAATTAATCACCGCCTTGATTAAGAACCGTGCCAACGTTAAAGATTGAACATTGTCCAAATTCCAGCTTGTTGGAACTTTCTCATATTACATACCCCACTATAGAAATGGTCTCCCCTCATCTTTGCTTAAGTCTTACCGCAGATATAAAACCCTACAAGTGCCAAAAACTGAAGTCGGCAAGTAATAATTGCTATTATTCATCATCATCAGCCTATAAAGTACCTATCGCTGCAGTGGGCCTTCCCACTCAGCATGGCAAAGGAGAGTTTGGGTCGTAACCCAATACGCGGGTCCATGCGGATTGGACTTGCCAGTTGCTATTATTATTTAATTATACAAGATTGGCTCATTAATTAATTACAAGGAAATTTAAGCATTGCAATTGAACATCGCTATTGCTGACGGAGATATAGTTATGACTAAGGTACCCACGTAGTGGATCAGACGACAATATACTACGAGGTAGAGTAGGCACTGAGTCATTTAGGTACCACCGCAGTACAATGCAGATATCATCCTGTGAAATACAAGTGCACTAGTGGATTTCGGGGATGAGGGCACTGTACCTAGTATATTAAGCTGGTATAGACATTAGGTCTCGGGTGATGGGCGGAGAGAGGTGTTGGCGGAGAATAATTACCTTTAACAGTTAGAAGAACAAAAAGGTGTGAAGCAATTCCTACTCCTAGAAGACGGCATTCACAATTAACACGATTGCTATGAATGTTACTCCTAAAAATGTCAAAACAGTTGCAAATGCTACCATCGTTGCAAGAAATATTTCGGGTAGGTATATGATAGTAATTTTACTACTGCTCTGTCATCACGTACCATTAGGTGAGCAAACTGGCCGTCCCCAATGATGTAAAAAGTATAGATTCGTGATATGCTCACAAAACAAACGGAAAAAGTGTTCCGAATGCAGCGACAGCACACATACACATATTTCGAATGAGTACGCTCATTTACCTAAACAAAAGAGTACAAACTGTACTCTCTTTGGCGGTTCGTTTTTGAGGCACGGATGGCGTATCTACCTTAATATACAGAATATCATTGGCCGTCCCCATTACTTTACAACATAAAACAATCGGCTTTGCTTAAGCATAAGTTATAATTCATTGCGACATTTAATCGTTTGACATCTTCGTGAACGTACAAGAGTCCCCCCAGCGAACAAAACGGAGGGTAGATTTTACATCCATACGATTTATCGACTGCGCGAGTTTGCGCCATGCGCGGTGAGTGGGGATCGACCCCCGTCCCAGGGCAATCATGAAGACGTTGCCGACACGTTTTTCGGATTAACCGAGTGGTACATTTGAGCCTAAAAGTCCTGAACACGATTCCCCGTCGAGCTAATTTCGAAATAATGTTTTTCGATTGGATTCCACAGAAGTTGTCTTTTAATTGAAGAAAGTCAGAAGGACGGTCAGCTCGCTACCCTGATGGTAAGAAATTTGCTTGACCATGACAGATTTAGTGTTAAAACCAATAGATGTAGATAGCAACCATTTGCTGTCAACACTGGCTTGTCTTATTACGTAAGTGAACAGATGTTAGGTCTCTTATTTCCAGTAATTTTATTACCTATAGTGTTTTAATCCTGTAGCACAGAAATGCACTCCGTTTCTAAGGCACTATTAACCTACTGGCACTGCTGGGGCCCTATCTACCTGGATGACTCAAAATCAAGCCTACCACCAAGTTAAAGAGCCTAATATCGTTTGCTTAACAAAAACCTTTCCAATGAATTCTATCATTGAGTGATTTTGGGTCTTAGCCCTCCGATCATACAGGTCAACAGAATAATATTTGCATTACTATGCCAAAACGATCAGATTTAGTTCTAAGCTATGCTTGCCAAGACGAAGGCTCCACTTCTGAACTCGTCTTCTCCAACGGCCATCTGTTCTGCGACGTGACCAGCCTACAGCCAGTTCAATCTTCTAAGCTATGTCGGAAACTTTAGTTCTTTTACGAATAATATTCTTGTTTCATCCCTAGAAGTTACCCGGAACATAGTGTTAGCATTCATTGTTATTGCATAGTTATAAATTTAATCATGACTTCCATATAGTGGCGCCACCTATAAAAGTGTCGAAAAGTGTCAGTACTTATAAAATAATGAGGGCAGGGTAAGACATAAGTCGGGGATTCAGTGCTTAGCCACCAAAATGTACGGACGTCTCAATACTTCAATCAAATAATTCTAAAAGTTATTAAAATAAAACGAGTACTGGTTCGAATTGTGTTTCAATTCTGAACTTGAGCCAATTATACCTCCCTGCATTGCCCATTGAGTGACTACGATCACATAACATATAATGATTACTTAGTCAAACAGAGTAACCGACAGCACGAACAAGCCATTATTCGCTAAGTGAGGAAACATCTCCATGACTTCCTCAGACCGAACCGGCTCACGATATATTATAAACAATTACACGACGGTATTGTAGAAAAACAGTCACGACGCGAATCGCGGTCGGAATACGAATAAGCTACTGCAGGTTTGAATATTAAGTTAGGGAAAGTGATATGGAGATTATACGTACTTAATCTAGTTCTTATCGAGTACGTCGGTGGGTCATTGGTGTGGACAAATGTCTTTTTGGAATTTTAGAAAATATAGGTACGTTTATCCGACGCTCTACGGTGAAGGGAAACATCGTAATGAAACATGATCATGCCTGCGAAGAGATTTCAAGTCGGACAATTAACACTGGGCCCGCGTGGACGACTGAGGCTTATACACCCTATACGGGTAGGCGTGCCTCTCGGTGAGGACGTTATTATGACCTAGTGATGATGAGACATTTAGCTTCGAAGATCCTATGGAAGATTGGAGCAGGAAAGTCCTGTACACTTTGTAACATAAAAAAACACATACCTTACAGATTTACTTTGCATTATTAAGGCATTATATCATAAATTTACTTTTGTTTCAATAAGTATTAAATATGCTATCATATCTAATAATAACAGGTACGTACTTTTCTTTAAAGCTTCTTTGAAAAACAATCCATTTTTGCTGTAGGTCACTCACATTCTATAGATGTGTAAACAACAAAAATAAACACCAAAGAAACCCGGACAAATTTAATTTCTACATTGTATTAGTTTCAAACTATGCGGCTGCAACATTAGGCATTATTACAACAGTTGTAAGGGTGGTTATACTGCAGCAAGTACCTCCGGAGGCAGAGGGAACGCCTTAAGTGCCTTGCATTGTACAGACGAGGTTGTTTCCTGACAGACAGACGGATTATAAGAATGAATACGAGGCTCCCGTTGTGCCGAAAACCTCTATTGTGTACGGCAATCGGTACGATGCACTAAGTTACAAGTTAATACCGAGCAGAGTGTATTTATATATCAGTGTTGGTTTAGTGGAGAAATAATATAAGTACAAATCATTAGACAAATCTATACTAATATATGGGTCATTCTACGTTAAGAGGTACTTTCGATGGGCAGGACAAAAAAATATTTTTTTATACTTACTTCCTAATTAACCTATTTATTGCTTAAAACTAAATGTTTCCTACATGCCCACTGAAATTTATTACAGCAATGTACGTAATTTAGTCACAATAAGTTCTAATATAAGAAAAAAGTCACTCCCCTGGTCTGTCCCCAAACCGACTTTATTTATAAACCAGTGATTATGAATGTATCAAAATTCAATAATTACTTTATCATCGTTAATTTTATACAGAACAATAACTTAGTCACAGTGTCTTATAAGTAAATTTAGTTATATTCCAATTTTTCATAAATAATATCAACGTCGAAATTTGTCCTTCGTCTTTCGTGTCTCGTCCCCTGGCTTTTTGTTTTAGTTCAAAAACCAGTTTTGTTTTGCTAGTTTTTGGAAGTTGTGACCTTGAGTGCATAGGATGTAACGTGAAGCTAGCAGCAAGCGGCGCGTGAGCCGACTGCGCAGCTATTTTAACGGCCATTTTAGTCACGCCGCTCGCTGGGTGTAGAACTGTTGAGTGAATGCAGTCTTTCCTCTGGTAAGTTTTATTTGGCAATTATTTGTTAAAATAACAATATTAACTTAAATATTCACTATGAATAGTGCGTACATTGTTACATTTGATTGTGAATTGCGTGTGAGAAATACTTTTACGACTATTTTAGATATCAATCGAAAATGTATCTCCTCTGGCGTATTTCCCCTGGCTCTTTAGATGGCAGGGGAGATACTTAATGGCCAGGGGAGATACATTTGTATGCGTTTTCATGAATAGTTCTACATTTTTGTCTGAATCTTTATTTGGCTTTATGTATATCTTAGCTTTACAATTTAATATGACTTTTTTACAGACAAAATGGCACCTAGAAAAAAAATGACGCGCGAAGAAAGGCTCGAAAAAAAAGGATAGCAGAACGATTACGATACCAAAGAATTATAAATAACAAAGATATGTACGCTCTACAAAAAGTCAAGGATAGGGAAAAGTATGAAAAGAAGAAAGAAAAAGGAGTTATTAAGACAGTCAAGCAAATGACTTCCAGAGAGCACTGGAAGGCTAGAAAAGTATGGAGAGAAAAAGCAAAAATTCGTAGACGTCGTTTAGCACTTCAAGATATAAGCAATGCTCCTGAAACACCACCAGGTTCGGATAATGAAGACCCACCACCCCCTCAAAATATGAACATGCGAGCACAGGCAGCACAGCAAAAGTCAATTCGAGCAAGAAAAGAAACCTAATAATAAGAAAACAAAAGGCTGAAATAGCTCAACTTAGGTCTGCAGAACTGCAGATAGATTAGTTGCGAGTGGGACCGATATTTTATCAATAGATGACTTAGCCAAAAAAGCCCTTGAGAAAACCTGCCCAAATATTAAAATTTTCACAGTAGATGATGCAGACATATCTGAAAAAGCAGCAAAATTAGGTTCTACTGAAGGTATAAAGACTTTTTCAGGCAAGTAACCGGTTGCGTATTTATACCTAATTGCCTGACATTGAAAAGCTGCTTCTGTGACCCAGAGTTATGTCGTCATTTTCAATTGGGTTCTTTGGATTATCCACAAACACGTCCTAAATTTCGTCTACGTGTTGATGACATATATTTTTTATGAATTTAATGAATCTATTGATGTCTTTGAACGCGGGTTTTAGACCTTTTAAAAAATGTTTTTATAGTTTAAGTACAAGAAGAGTTTAATACTGTTACTCAGAGAAGTTTTTGTTTCTTTTTATTTGATTATTGACTATTGATAGTAAAGTTATAGATATTTTTTTGTGTTGGAAAGGAAAAGTAAGAACCTTCTTATGTTTTGTAAATAGTGCTTAAGAAATATTTAATTTTATAAACACAGACTGCTAAGAAATGAAAAGTCTGATTATAAATAAGTCATAATAAAAATAAAAATAAATAAATAAAGTTGATTCTTAAAAATAACCCTGTTTTTAATATGTCTATGTCTCTACCCTGTACTGAGTATTTACCCTGGTCACTTATAAATCGAGATAAAACCAATAAATTGACTGGCTGCTTTGTAAACGTTTTTAACTTAATGGTTTCTATAAAAAAATGTATACTTAAGTAAAATATTAAAAAAATACCATGCCGTCACTTCATACAACGTATTACCTCTTAAGTTAGAATGACCCATATAAAGCTGAAGAGTTTGTTTGTTTGTTTGAACGCGCTAATCTCAGGAACTACTGGTTCGATTTGAAAAATTCTTTCAGTGTTAGATAGCTTATTTATCGAGGAAGGCTATAGGCTATATATCATCACGCTACGAGTAATAGAAGCGGAGCAGCAATGAAGAATGTTTCAAAATCGGGGTATTTTTTCATACTTGGAGCTTCCGCTGCGTACGCTGCGTAAACGGTTAAAGTTACACAAAAGTCATGTATGAGAGTATTGTTCTCCTTTAAAGGTCTACAAAAAGTCCGCGACAGCATATGTCTATCTTTTAAAGTTAGCTCACTATAACATATTTTTTGCTAAAAAAAAATCTGTTATAACCCGAAACCTTTAAGTTGAGGGAGGGGAAATTCTATGTATAGTGATAAATGAAAGTACCGTGTTAACCCGAATTTAATGCGAGCGAAGCCGGGGCAAAAGCTAGTAACAGATACAGAGTACCTTGATGGAGACCAACAACTGATAGACAATTATTATTCTCCGTCATTGCCGCACTGCGACCGGCACCCAAAACAACAGATGTTAGGTCTCTTATACCCGGTAATTGTACTAGCTACAGTGCCCTAATACCCAAACACAGAAGTGCAAAACTCTTCTATTTTATGGGACGATAACTGGGACTGCGGTGGTACCTACCTAGACGACTCAGTACCGAGTCTACCACATAGTAATATACATATTTTAGAAAAAAGTTTTCTTACCCAAAAAAAGTAAATATACAATAAGTAAAAATTGTCGAATACAAACAATAAGTAAGAGCGTCGGTGGCTCAGTGGTGTGGACTGTCGCCTTCCTACCGGAAGGGCTGAGGTTCAAATCCCGACACGTACCAATGTGTTTTCGAATTTTCGAAAATATATGTACGTTATCCGACGCTCTTATGGTGAAGGAAAACATCGTGAGGAAACCTTCATGCACGCCTGCGAAGAGATTCGAAGGTTGTGTGCGAAGTCGTCCAATCCGCACTGGGCCCGCGTGGACGACTAAGGCCTAATCACCCTATACGGGTAGGCTCGTGCCCCTCGGTGGGGACGTTTAATGAGCTGATGATGATGATGAAAAATTGTCGCCCAATAAATCGACTTGTGATATCTACAAGACAAGGAAACAAGGGTACACGACATCTAGCGCAAATTTGGGAAGGATAGACCAACAGTGGACTTTGATAGGACGAAGCGAGCCTGCGAATACAGAATAACAAATCTCACGACCTGATTCCATTCTGGTAGGCTACGTGAAATGACTAGTTTAATCGGATTTACTAAGTTTTGATTTATGTTAACGACGTCTGTGGAAAACATTTTTGGAACTCTAGAATGTTCTTTAAATGGCTCTTCGGAAAAGGTATTACGATATACTTACCGGGGTGCTTTGAATATATGCCAGCCTCGAATTCACACCATTTGTGAGGAATATAAGTCGTAATTATGAAAGTTTTTACAGTGAGTCTCATTACTTTTTATGATATTACGAGAGTTCAGCAAATAAAGTTCAAAGGATCAAGCAGCTTCAACCCTGGCATAAGAATACGCTTCGCGTTGTTTGGTTTAGTTAGTTGTTCTCAACTACCTTGTTACGCCATGGCCCACCAAGGGAATCGATGATCGTGCGCTGTACTTAATTTTCATAAGTAATACGGATTGCGGCAATCGACCGCCCAAGGAGCCGACTCAGCACAGGTGCATCGCGACCCGACCACCGCACCGCGGAACTTAGCAAGATCACTCTGTTTCTAACATCGAACATTGTTGCGTTTCAATTAATTGTAATTTCTTTTATTTTAAATAAATTTTAAGAAAAATCGTTTTTTTGGAATCTCCACTGCGGCCGCACGTAATTACCTACACATCAGGACAAGCGCGATGTATAATAATAAATAAATAAATAACCTCTGATGATCACACAATGCCACCAACCCCAAACTAAGAATAAGCGTGTACTATGGGTATTAAACAACGGATAAACATTACACAATTACATGACTTTTTTGTAAATAATTTAAATTATACCTACATAGAATTATCCAGACCAATAAAATACATGCGAAAGTTTGTAATGAACGGAGATCCAAACTGAAACTCTTGTATAACAGCAAACTTCTTAACGATTACACCATATGAGTCATCAAAGATGAAACTAATAGTAGGTAAACGANTTTAATTGGTCGTCGATCTCATAGGCGCTCTACCTCGCGCTCGGTACCTTTGACCAACAGCGATAAGTCATTCCGAAATAAACGCTTCGTCATGAATGAGACAGTCTTGTGTATCCTCTGTTAACCGAAGAGATACCAAAGTCTCGCAAAAAAAACCCTTATTCTTCAATGCATTTTAGTTTCCTTTCTTATTTAAGTGAACAACGAATTCGGTGCATCTTCGAGTTATGAGTGATCATGAGAGCGGTAACACTCGTCATAAGACTCATTGAAACCTTCTTCTTAGGGTGTCGAAGGCAAACACATTAAAAATTTAGCGGCCCAGAAAGCAGCCACAGTGACAGTATTGAAAGTCAAAGTCAAATTCATTTAATCAGATTAGGCTTACAAAAAGCACTTATGAACGTCAAAGAGAATACAAAAATACATAAAAACATTTAAAATACCAAAATAAAGCACAAAAATGAATTGTGATACTTGGAAAAAAGCCTTCGGCGTTTTGGCCTGTTGAGAAAAGCACCAAGAAAACTCAACAGTACAGCCTTTTTTAAACAATGATTTTAATGAACAGATATTTTACAAACACTGAAATAGCTGAGCAGTTTAAGACCATGGATTTTATCACATATATTCGTCAATAGTGTAGTACCCTTTTTAGAAAGGTGGTTTTTTATTCTAGCTTTAAACATGTGTAAAGGTAACTCGACAATATTTGCGTACCTTATTGAAAAACTTTATACATCTTCTATAAAAGATTTACCTACTTTATGTAGTTAGAAAACCTTTACAATAACAACACCAAAGTTTTAACAACGCCAGTGTCGACCTGACTGTTTATTTGTGGCTGAGTTGAGAAGTTGGTTATTTACCAAGGGTTTTAACCCTTTGCCGTATAAATATTGAGTGCACAAAACTATCGAACATGTCTGTTTGTATTGGTCTTGGTGTTTCCAGCTATTATGTGTAGGTACTCGTATGTTAAAATATTTAGCAGTTTGTTTATTCGTTGTTTGGTATCCATAAAATAAGCTCCTTACTACAATTAGGCCTAGATGCAGCTGTGTAAACGTCAGAAGGTACATACAAATCATCATCAGCGAATTAAAAGTCCGCTGATGATGACCAAGGTTCGCGAGCCTACGGTAAAGGGAGGCTTAGTCGTCCACGTGAGCCCAGTGTGGATAGACTACTTCACGCAAAACCTTTCAATCTCTTCACAGGCGTGCTCAGTTTCCTTCACTGTAAGAGCGTCGAATTACGTGCATATAATTTCGAAAATTCGAAAACATTGTATGTGGCGATTTAAACCTGCGCATCCGAACCGAAACAACGTATCTCTACCTAACCTAGTAATTTCGTAACTAACGCTTCAATTAATCACCGCCTTGATTAAGAACCGTGCCAACGTTAAAGATTGAACATGTCCAAATTCCAGCTTGTTGGAACTTTCTCATATTACATACCCACTATAGAAATGGTCTCCCCTCATCTTTGCTTAAGTCTTACCGCAGATATAAAACCCTACAAGTGCCAAAAACTGAAGTCGGCAAGTAATAATTGCTATTATTCATCATCATCAGCCTATAAAGTACCTATCGCTGCAGTGGGCCTTCCCACTCAGCATGGCAAATGGAGAGTTTGGGTCGTAACCCAATACGCGGTCCATGCGGATTGGACTTGCCAGTTGCTATTATTATTTAATTATACAAGATAGGCTCATTAATTAATTACAAGGAAATTTAAGCATTGCAATTGCACATCGCTATTGCTGACGGAGATATAGTTATGACTAAGGTACCCACGTAGTGGATCAGACGACAATATACTACGAGGTAGAGTAGGCACGGAGTCATTTAGGTACCACCGCAGTACAATGCAGATATCATCCTGTGAAATACAAGTGCACTAGTGGATTTCGGGATGAGGGCACTGTACCTAGTAAATTAAGCTGGTATAGACATTAGGTCTCGGGTAGGGCGGAGAGGTGTTGGCGGAGAGTAATTACCTTTAACAGTTAAGAACAAAAAGGTGTGAAGCAATTCCTACTCCTAGAAGATGGCATTCAATTAACACGATTGCTATGAATGTTACTCCTAAAAATGTCAAAACAGTTGCAAATGCTACCATCGTTGCAAGAAATATTTCGGGTAGGTATATGATAGTAATTTTACTACTGCTCTGTCATCACGTACCATCAGGTGAGCAAACTGGCCGTCCCCAATGATGTAAAAAGTATAGATTCGTGATATGCTCACAAAACAAACGGAAAAAGTGTTCCGAATGCAGCGACAGCACACATACACATATTTCGAATGAGTACGCTCATTTACCTAAACAAAAGAGTACAAACTGTACTCTCTTTGGCGGTTCGTTTTTGAGGCACGGATGGCGTATCTACCTTAATATACAGAATATCATTGGCCGTCCCCATTACTTTACAACATAAAACAATCGGCTTTGCTTAAGCATAAGTTATATAGGTAGTTCATTGCGACATTTAATCGTTTGACATCTTCGTGAACGTACAAGAGTCCCCCCAGCGAACAAAACGGAGGGTAGATTTTACATCCATACGATTTATCGACTGCGCGAGTTTGCGCCATGCGCGGTGAGTGGGGATCGACCCCCGTCCCAGGGCAATCATGAAGACGTTGCCGACACGTTTTTCGGATTAACCGAGTGGTACATTTGAGCCTAAAAGTCCTGAACACGATTCCCCGTCGAGCTAATTTCGAAATAATGTTTTTCGATTGGATTCCACAGAAGTTGTCTTTTAATTGAAGAAAGTCAGAAGGACGGTCAGCTCGCTACCCTGATGGTAAGAAATTTGCTTGACCATGACAGATTTAGTGTTAAAACCAATAGATGTAGATAGCAACCATTTGCTGTCAACACTGGCTTGTCTTATTACGTAAGTGAACAGATGTTAGGTCTCTTATTTCTAGTAATTTTATTACCTATAGTGTTTTAATCCTGTAGCACAGAAATGCACTCCGTTTCTAAGGCACTATTAACCTACTGGCACTGCTGGGGCCCTATCTACCTGGATGACTCAAAATCAAGCCTACCACCAAGTCAAAGAGCCTAATATCGTTTGCTTAACAAAAACCTTTCCAATGAATTCTATCATTGAGTGATTTTGGGTCTTAGCCCTCCGATCATACAGGTCAACAGAATAATATTTGCATTACTATGCCAAAACGACCAGATTTAGTTCTAAGCTATGCTTGCCAAGACGAAGGCTCCACTTCTGAACTCGTCTTCTCCAACGGCCATCTGTTCAGCGACATGACCAGCCTACAGCCAGTTCAATCTTCTAAGCTATGTCGGAAACTTTAGTTCTTTTACGAATAATATTCTTGTTTCATCCCTAGAAGTTACCCGGAACATAGTGTTAGCATTCATTGTTATTGCATAGTTATTAAATTTAATCATGACTTCCATATAGTGGCGCCACCTATAAAAGTGTCGAAAAGTGTCAGTACTTATAAAATAATGAGGGCAGGGTAAGACATAAGTAGGGGATTCAGTGCTTAGCCACCAAGACGAACGGACGTCTCAATACCTCAATTACAGAATTGTAAAAGTAATTGAAATAAAACGAGTACTGGTTCGAATTGTGTTTCAATTCTGAACTTGAGCCAATTATACCTCCGTGCATTGCCCATTGAGATAATCATACATAACATATAATGATTACTTAGTCAAACAGAGTAACCGACAGCACGAACAAGCCATTATTCGCTAAGTGAGGAAACATCTCCATGACTTCCTCAGACCGAACCGGCTCACGATATATTATAAACAATTACACGACGGTATTGTAGAAAAACAGTCACGACGCGATCGCGGTCGGAATACGAATAAGCTACTGCAGGTTTGAATATAAAGTTAGGGAAAGTGATATGGAGATTATACGTACTTAATCTAGTTCTTATCGAGTACGTCGGTGGGTCATTGGTGTGGACAAATGTCTTTTTGGAATTTTAGAAAATATAGGTACGTTTATCCGACGCTCTACGGTGAAGGGAAACATCGTAATGAAACATGATCATGCCTGCGAAGAGATTTCAAGTCGGACAATTAACACTGGGCCCGCGTGGACGACTGAGGCTTATACACCCTATACGGGTAGGCGTGCCTCTCGGTGAGGACGTTATTATGACCTAGTGATGATGAGACATTTAGCTTCGAAGATCCTATGGAAGATTGGAGCAGGAAAGTCCTGTACACTTTGTAACATAAAAAAACACATACCTTACAGATTTACTTTGCATTATTAAGGCATTATATCATAAATTTACTTTTGTTTCAATAAGTATTAAATATGCTATCATATCTAATAATAACAGGTACGTACTTTTCTTTAAAGCTTCTTTGAAAAGCAATCCATTTTTGCTGTAGGTCACTCACATTCTATAGATGTGTAAACAACAAAAATAAACACCAAAGAAACCCGGACAAATTTAATTTCTACATTGTATTAGTTTCAAACTATGCGGCTGCAACATTAGGCATTATTACAACAGTTGTAAGGGTGGTTATACTGCAGCAAGTACCTCCGGAGGCAGAGGGAACGCCTTAAGTGCCTTGCATTGTACAGACGAGGTTGTTTCCTGACAGACAGACGGATTATAAGAATGAATACGAGGCTCCCGTTGTGCCGAAAACCTCTATTGTGTACGGCAATCGGTACGATGCACTAAGTTACAAGTTAATACCGAGGAGAGTGTATTTATATATCAGTGTTGGTTTAGTGGAGAAATAATATAAGTACAAATCATTAGACAAATCTATACTAATATATAAAGCTGAAGAGTTTGTTTGTTTGTTTGAACGCGCTAATCTCAGGAACTACTGGTTCGATTTGAAAATTCTTTCAGTGTTAGATAGCTTATTTATCGAGGAGGCTATAGGCTAATATCATCACGCTACGAGTAATAGAAGCGGAGCAGCAATGAAGAATGTTTCAAAATCGGGGGTATTTTTTCATACTTGGAGCTTCCGCTGCGTACGCTGCGTAAACGGTTAAAGTTACAAAAGTCATGTATGAGAGTATTGTTCTCCTTTTAAAGGTCTACAAAAAAGTCCGCGACAGCATATGTCTATCTTTTAAAGTTAGCTCACTATAAATATTTTTTGCTAAAAAAAAATCTTTATAACCCCGAAACCTTTAAAGTTGGAGGAGGGGAAATCCTATGTATAGTGATAAATGAAAGTACCGTGTTAACCCGAATTTAATGCGAGCGAAGCCGCGGGCAAAAGCTAGTAACAGATACAGAGTAACCTTGATGGAGACCAACAACTGATAGACAATTATTATTCTCCGTCATTGCCGCACTGCGACCGACCCAAGAGACAACAGATGTTAGGTCTCTTATACCCGGTAATTGTACTAGCTACAGTGCCCTAATACCCAAACACAGAAGTGCAAAACTCTTCTATTTTATGGGAGGATAACTGGGACTGCGGTGGTACCTACCTAGACGACTCAGTACCGAGTCTACCACATAGTAATATACATATTTTAGAAAAAAGTTTTCTTACCCAAAAAAAGTAAATATACAATAAGTAAAATTGTCGAATACAAACAATAAGTAAGAGCGTCGGTGGCTCAGTGGTGTGGACTGTCGCCTTCCTACCGGAGGGCTGAGGTTCAAATCCCGACACGTACCAATGTGTTTTCGAATTTTCGAAAATATATGTACGTTATCCGACGCTCTTACGGTGAAGGAAAACATCGTGAGGAAACCTTCATGCACGCCTGCGAAGAGATTCGAAGGTTGTGTGCGAAGTCGTCCAATCCGCACTGGGCCCGCGTGGACGACTAAGGCCTAATCACCCTATACGGGTAGGCTCGTGCCCCTCGGTGGGGACGTTTAATGAGCTGATGATGATGATGAAAAATTGTCGCCCAATAAATCGACTTGTGATATCTACAAGACAAGGAAACTAGGGTACACGACATCTAGCGCAAATTTGGGAAGGATAGACCAACAGTGGACTTTGATAGGACGAAGCGAGCCTGCGAATACAGAATAACAAATCTCACGACCTGATTCCATTCTGGTAGGCTACGTGAAATGACTAGTTTAATCGGATTTACTAAGTTTTGATTTATGTTAACGACGTCTGTGGAAAACATTTTTGGAACTCTAGAATGTTCTTTAAATGGCTCTTCGGAAAAGGTATTACGATATACTTACCGGGGGTGCTTTGAATATATGCCAGACTCGAAATCACAGCATTTGTGAGGAATATAAGTCGTAATTATGAAAGTTTTTGCAGTGAGTCTCATTGCTTTTTATGATATTACGAGAGTTCAGCAAATAAAGTTCAAAGGATCAAGTAGCTTCAACCCTGGCATAAGAATACGCTTCGCGTTGTTTTGTTTAGTTAGTTGTTCTCAACTACCTTGTTACGCCATGGCCCACCAAGGGAATCGATGATCGTGCGCTGTACTTAATTTTCATAAGTAATACGGATTGCGGCAATCGTTCGCCCAAGGAGCCGACTCAGCACAGGTGCATCGCCGGCCCGACCACCGCGCCGCGGAACTTAGCAAGATCACTCTGTTTCTAACATCGAACATTGTCGTGTCTCAATTAATTGTAATTTCTTTTATTTTAAATAAATTTTAAGAAAAATCGTTTTTTTGGAATCTCCACTGCGGCCGCACGTAATACCTACAACACATCAGGACAAGCGCGATGTATAATAATAAATAAATAAATAACCTCTGATGATCACACAACGCCACCAACCCCAAACTAAGAATAAGCGTGTACTATGGGTATTAAACAACGGATAAACATTACACAATTACATGACTTTTTTGTAAATAATTTAAATTATACCTACATAGAATTATCCAGACCAATAAAATACATGCGAAAGTTTGTAATGAACGGAGATCCAAACTGAAACTCTTGGTATAACAGCAAACTTCTTAACGATTACACCATATGAGTCATCAAAGATGAAACTAATAGTAAGGTAAACAACTAAAAATAAAGTAAGCATTCAGCAACATATATTAATAACAGTAATTATAACTAATGAAGAACAGTAAACACCGACCCCTGGCACTTACCGTCAATTTCTCCCGGCAAATTCCTACCGACGGTTTTTGTTCCATCCTTAATTATTATCTATTATTTATGGTCGAAACAGGAATGTCCCTAATGAAGAAAATATAGCGAAGGTCAATACTTTAGTGAGGTTGTGTTGGCAGTGTTGCCACCTTAGCCCTTTTGTAGCTAGATGCAGCACTTTTTTGTATAGGTGAACTCACAGACATCCGAATATACAATTAGACTGGACAAGCCGCCAAGTTTATAGGCAGTCCCAGTGTCGCAATTTCTTTTCGGTTCTTACCTGTGAAAAGTTATTATATTTCTTGGTAATATTGTAACATACCATCATCGCAATGAATCAATAAATTTACTGATTCATTGCGATGATGGTATGTTACAATTGCACAGGATGGCATTTTGGAAAAAAACGGTAATTTCTTCTAATATTCGTGCGTCTTGACTCGTCTCACAGAGCGTAAACTGGCAGCCAGTGTATGCTCGTTGAGCTTATTTGTCGCACTTAAAAACGCGGCTTGCCCCATCTCCTGTATTGGGAAATCTGTGGGTGAACTCCTTTTTTAACAATTTAGCCCGAAAAGAGCAATCTATCTCTTTTTCACTGTCTTGAAAATACTACCAAATTGTGAAGTTTTCGAGACGTTAACAAGTACTTTTTTGCAATTTTGTAAGTCATGATGACCTATTTTTTGACCTTCTAAAAAACGAATTAATGACATGATTATTTCAGCATTCTTAGAACAGAAAATCTTTTGATGCTCAATCTAGCCCTACCTAGCCCTTTTTTTACTTCTCAAAAAGCCCTTTTTCTTAAACTGAGGTGGCAACACTGTTTATTGGTTTCATCCTTTTTGTTGGATTGTTGGCAGTTATTTGGGAGCGGATCGTTTTGTTTTCGAAACAATAGCATCGCTTGGGTCTGGTTTTATATTGGGTTTTAACGAGGGTTGTTACGAACATATGCATTATTTTATTTAGCATCGAGCAATGAGTCATCACAGACATGCCTTGGAAATTTGAAAATTAAACTACTGGCCATGTCTGTTACGTTAAATTCGATTTTTTTAAATTGCATGTTTTAAAACTGATAATGAGAGATATTTAGTTGTAATAAATTTAATATAAATAGGCGTATCCCGTATTTCTACTAAAGGCAGATCCACTACTGATGCAGGAGTGGCACAAATGAAACATATTTTTGAGGCGTGGGAAAATAAGCAAGATACTATAGGAATATTCTGCGATCTATCGAAGGCATTCGATTGCGTTAACCATAATACTCTCCTCATGAAGTTGAAGCATTACGGTGTCGATAAGGACGCTCTTAATTTAATACAATCATATTTAACGAATAGAGTCCAAAACGTACATGTCGGAGAAACAAGTTCCAGCGGAGCCCTTTTATTGATGGGCGTTCCCCAGGGCTCAATATTGGGACCTTTATTATTTTTAATTTATATAAATGATCTACCTTATTATACTCAAAACCTATGTGAAACTGTATTATTTGCTGATGATACATCTCTTATATTTAACGTGGATAGACAAAAAAAACTTTTGACGATGTAAATACTACACTTTCTCAGGTATTACATTGGTTTACGACCAATAATTTACTTCTTAACTCTAAGAAAACCAAATGTATTAAGTTCACAATGCCTAATGTAAGGCAGGTAGATACTTTCATCACTTTGGATGAAGGACCCATGGAAGTAATAAATTCAACCGTTTTCCTGGGTATAAAATTAGACGCAAAATTGCAGTGGGGTCCCCATATTGCGGCTTTGGCAGGAAGGCTTAGTTCCGCTGCATATGCTGTAAGGAAGATAAGAAGTCTCACTGATATTGAGACTGCAAGACTTGTGTATTTTAGCTATTTTCACAGCGTGATGTCTTATGGTCTACTTTTGTGGGGGTCTGCTGCTGATCTACAAACAATTTTTGTATTGCAGAAAAGATCCATCCGTGCCATATACGGCCTTAAATCACGTGACTCACTAAGGGAATTATTTAAACAAATAAATATTTTAACATTACCGTCTCAGTACATTCTAGACTGCGTCATCTATGTACACAAAAATTTACATGTATTTTCAAAAAAGTCAGATAATCATAGTTTGAACACTAGGAACAAACACAAACTTGCCGTTCCAAATCTTAGATTGCATAAGGTTGGGAACTCATTTGTGGGATTAAGCATTAAAATATTTAATAAGCTACCACAAAATGTAATTGATTTACCCCTGCATAATTGTTGATTTCCACGCCTGCACTACTTTTGTTTTTTTTTGTTGTCATCTATTTAAATTTATATAATACTTAACTGCTTAATAGTACTTTTGTAGATTATTATATTTTTACCAATACATAATACAATAAAAATTGAAAATATAATTTGCTTTATATAATTATTTTGATTACAAATGAATCTGTATTCAACACAATTTTTTTTGAAAAGAGTAACTACTGAGTTTCTTGCTGGTTTCTTCTCAGTGGAAAACTACCTCCCGAACCAGTGGTAGCTTCAATTGACATTCATAAGTGTTCTTTAAGGACCTAAACTGAATAAACACTTTTCATTTTCATTTTTCATTTTCTATCTAAAAATAAGTATTCATTAATAATTGTCATGTTTACTACATGACAATTATTGATAAATAATTATTTTTGTTAATTACTAGCAAAACAGACACTTAGATATTAAAAATAAGTCCTGTAAAATCTTTCTTAAAAACTATAAAACAGGAAATTTAGGTTCTATACATATGGTAGATTAAGATATGAGCGTCGATGGCTCAATGGTGTGGACTGTCGCCTTCCTACCGGGAGGGCTGAGGTTCAAATCCCGACACGTACCAATGTGTTTTCGAATTTTCAAAAATATATGTACGTTATCCGACGCGTTTTACGGTGAAGGAAAACATCGTGAGGAAACCTTCATGCACGCCTGCGAATAGATTCGAAGGTTGTGTTTGAAGTCGTCCAATCCGCACTGGGCCGCGTGGACGACTAAGGCTTAAACACCCTATACGGTAGGTCGTCCCCTCGGTGGGGACGTTTAATGAGCTGATGATGACATATGGTAGTTTCAGGTATTTCCTCGAATTGAAATATGCATAGACTACAATTGGTTAAAATATCAGTGCATGATTATATTCGTTTTTGATGTTAGAACTTATTATAGTCTGCTTGGCAAAAATACTAAGCGACATATTTTAAAAACGATAAACTACCATATCATGTTCAAAATTGGAAGGTAACTTCGAAATATAAAAGGCACTTTTGCCATTAAGGGTCCCTTTAAAGGTCAGGCGTTTGTGACGACTTTTAGGGCCTGAGGGAAGTCGAGCGTCGTAACTTAAGACTTAGGGCCTTCAGACTCGCCGATTCGGAACAGATAATGACACTGACTTGACAAAGGGCGGCGTGAAGTTTTGCCGCAGTGAAAAATAAAGATAAATATACGAACAACATTTGTGGAAGTTTCAAGGCTCTTCAACTGTTAGGGAAAGATATGAGGGTGTTTGTGACTCATCCAGTGACAAACTCCGGCCTGAATTCTAGAACGAGACGTTGATTTGTACCTAAATTGAGTTAGAAAAGGATAGTGCTATATACAATAAATAGTGGCATCCCTTTCTAACTCTAGTAAGTAAAGATTAATGCTTGATTCTCGTTATAGAATAATAATAATAAAATCATTTATTCAGTGCCAAACACACAAAGTTAAACACACAAAGTTATACACACACTGAAGTCTAAATTACAGTAAGGACGCTGAAAGGTGCCCACTCAGCTTTATGTCGAGGTACTTAGTAAGCACCGCGACACTGATCTTACGTGTGCACCGGGTGCAAAAGAGAACGCAACCGCCTGCGCCAACGCCGTAACAGTATCTATCAGATAAATAATATACTTAATAAAATAAATACAAATTTATGTTTTTATTTTAATTTATGTTGTTATATTAGACAGTGACTCATAATGGTAATTTCTGGTCTAACAAAAGGTGTGACTTAAAGTGAATTTTAAATGTTTTAATATTATTGAGGTTTCTTATGGGTGGGGGAATATTATTCCAGCATTTCGTGGCAGCGTATCGAAAGCTGCCACGAAACGCAGATGTGTTGGTCACTTTATAATATAATACGTGCCTAATTCTGTTAATCTATACATATTAATTGGAGTGTCTGTTTATTATATTGAAATAACCGTTTCATACTACATAAATATATTAAGACCTTTCAAACTCTGAAATCTTGAAAAACTAACACAAAACTTAATTGTGTCTACCGGCGTTAAGTACCGTAAGGCCCCGAACCCCGAAAGAATCCTGTCGGTTAATCTGCCAAACACCCTATACATATATAGGGAGACAATATATATATCGTCTTTCTAAAAACGACACAGTTTAATGAAATATACAATCTAACAGCATGTAAAAGAAACAAGTAATGAATTCCAAGAAATGGTAACACCACAGATTTCCCAATACAAGAGATGGGGCAAGCCGCGTTTTTAAGTGCGACAAATGTAAGCTCAACGAGCATACACTAGCTGCCAGTTTACGCTCTATGAGACGAGTCAAGACGCACGAATATTAGAAGAATTACATTTTTTTTCCCAAAATGCCATCCTGTTACAATTGTAACATGCCTTCATCGCAATGAATCAGTAAATTTACCAAGAAATATAATAACTTTTCACAGGTAAGAACCGAAAAGAAATTGCGACACTGGGACTGCCTATAAACTTGGCGGCTTGTCCAGTCTAATTGTATATTCGGATGTCTGTGGGTAACACCCTCTACGAAATTACAGATAATAATATACACGTACAAAATAATAAAGAAATATACTAGTTTATTATTTGTCTAGACCGGTTGACGAACTTTCACTGTCGCATAATAAATATAATATAATGACATACTTTGTATAAATGCCACAATACATCGTAGTTATACCGTTCAAAATTATATGTTCATAAATTTGGAGTACTTGTGTTAGCATAAAGCTGTCGCTTTTCATGATTGTGGGGTTATTTTTATGGATATTAAAAGATTTGTTTAGTATGAAACATCAGAGCAGAGCGTCGGTGGCTCAGTGGTGGGGACTGTCGCCTTCCTACCGGGAGGGCTGAGGTTCAAATCCCGACACGTACCAATGTATTTTCGAATTTTCGAAAAATATATGTACGTTATCCGACGCTCTTACGGTGAAGGAAAACATCGTGAGGAAACCTTCATGTACGCCTTGCGAAGAGATTCGAAGGTTGTGTGTGAAGTCGTCCAATCCGCACTGGGCCGCGTGGACGACTAAGGCCTAATACGGGAGGCTCGTGCCCCTCGTGGGACGTTTAATGAGCTGATGATGATGGTGATGAAAATCCCACTGAAACTTTTCGCAAAACACGTGTGGACTGTCGCCTTCCGGTAGGAAGGCGACAGTCCACACCACTGAGCCACCTACGACAGTGGGATTTTACATAAAAGAAATAAAATGTAGACTTAGGTCTTTGGATGCCTTTGACGACAATCAACAAAAAGGTCTCTGTATTTCAAGTTTAAGTAAATATTTTTTATCCAAATACTATGGTACTTACCATTTCATGAAAAAAAGATTCGACCACAATAAAGATCATTTATGGCGGACGTTTTAAAAAAAACATCTTGTAACTGTTAAATATTTACATCATTTTCGTTGTAGAATGATAGTAGGGTTTTCTAAATTACAGTTTTTTCATGTAAAGTGTGCAGGACGGTCACCTGGTTGTAAGTGATACGACTGACCATGACATAGCGGCATTGAAAGAGACCAACAACTGATAAACAGTTATTATTCTACGTCAATGCCGCACTGGGCCCATCACCCGACACAACAGATGTTAGGTCTGTCATACCTGATAATTTTACTAGCTACAGGGCCCTCATCCCAAAACACAGACGTGCAAAACACTTATATTTCACGGGACGATATCTGGCACTGCGGTGGTAGCTAGACGACTCAGTACCGAGTCACCTACACTATTAAACTTAGTTTATTCAACGTCTGTGAAAATAGGAACATATTAATTTGTTCAGGCCAGCTTCCAAAATCGCAGTAATGCTTTCGAAAAATTAGAATAAGATTCAGTAAACTTACTTTCATCCTACTATACACACGCTCGCTTCCATCTTTACATCGGGTCAGTGAAAATGTAAACAACTCGATAGTACTTATTAAATTTCCAACAAACTTAAGCTCTCGAATGTTTGCTGAAAAACTTTCCGCTTCCCATCTTCGTGGCTTTGCCGAAAGGCTTTTTGGGAGCTTTTAAAACAGCAAAGCGACATTTCAATGTTTACCAGGAACGAGAAAAGCCGAGCTACGTCAACAATGGCGTCATTGATGTTAATTAATAATAATTACAAAATAATAATTAAAAAAAGATAACGAAGGTTGAGCACTTCTGAAGTGTAGTTTAACCACAACTTAATTTCATGTCATACATATGTTTAGATATTTTTTCTATGTACGATTGAGAATTCATGTGTGAATCACATTTACTGAAACAAAGTAAAACGTAAAGCATGTATTATGTGATCGAAAAAAAATAATTGTTGAATATATTAAAATATTTACTAGCAAAGTTTAATTTAAAGACTATTAGATATTGAAAAATCTTCCCCAGTGCAGTTTTATAAACAGTTTGGAAATAGTTTTTTTCAGTCAAAAGTAATCAATAAAATAAAAAAATGTTATAAACATAATATGTCGGGATCCCCTTTTAAGCAGAAATTGCCTGTACCAGGGGATTCTCCACTTCATAAATGCGGTACATATTTACAAATTTGAGCAAATACCGTTAAATAAACAATTTCTCCAGGTAATTAAAGTAAGTTTGCCAACATTTTTTAATTAAATAAACAACAAAAAAATCAATGAGTTCAATGTCAGCTAAAACTGCTTAACTTAATAACAACTAATAGACCGTAATTTTGAAAAATCCTCCAAAAGCTCCGTCCGCTTAAATGAGGAACCAAATTGCGTTTCATCAACAGACATTCACTCAATCCCACATTCTACCGGGAAACAAAGGAAATTGACGAGACGCCCAGATTTGTTTTCAAAATGCTCCATGAATTTCCCTATTCCCGTTTCTCGCAGTTCCATAGAACTAGTGTTAAATACAAACTGAGTCTCAATTCTACTCATTGATTTGAAATTACGATACCACGACGACGTTTCAAAGTTAATGAATAAAAATAGTTATTGTATAGTAGAATGAATTATTTGATGATTTTTTTAATTACAATTGTACGGTTTACCGCACATTACCTTAGCAGTAACCTAATTACTGTTATGTATGAACTATAGGGTATGTCGATAATAAGTTTTTGTGTAAGACCGCCACTAATGTAACATCGATATACTTACCAGTCTCGTAATAAACGCAGATACGTAAACAGTGTTCCTTATTCCTCCACATACATATTAACTGGCGACGAGGATGATAATTACATATACAATATTTGTAAGTCGCTGCATCTGCATTTTGTATTCGCGAGTGCAATTCATATTCAATAAATCAATCTAATTACGACAAGCATCGACTCGGTTGTATAATTTCTTATCAGCATCCGTTATCATATTATTAGCTATCCTATCATATCTATCACTCTAAGTGTTGGGCTTAATACCCCTACATATTTTGGTCCTTCGAGCCGGGCTTGTCGTAATTAGACTGATTTATTGAATATGATTGATATATTGTGAGCGTCGGTGGCTCAATGGTGTGGACTGTCGCCTTCCTACCGGGAGGGCTGAGGTTCAAATCCCGACACGTACCAATGTGTTTTCGAATTTTCGAAAATATATGTACGTTATCCGACGCTCTTACGGTGTGAAGGAAAACATCGTAGAAACCTCACGCCTGCGAAGAGATTCGAAGGTTGTGTGTGAAGTCGTCCAACCCGCACTGGGCCCGCGTGGACGACTAAGGCCTAAACACCCTATACGGGTAGGCTCTTGCCCCTCGGTGGGGACGTTTAATGAGCTGATGATGATGATTGAATATGAAATGCACGCGCGAATACAAAATGCAGACGCAACGACTTACAAATATCGTATATGTAATTCGGTTACTGCTAAGGTGGGGTAAACCTTACAACAATAACAATAAAACAGAATGAATGAGTGCAAAATTTTACTGTTTAGACACAATTACGATCATATAAGCGTATTTTAAAATTAGCAGAATTGTGGCCGTTTGCAACTCCTGCTCGCGAATTATATAAAAAGGTAAATCCACAGACATCAGAATATACCTTAGACTGGACAAGCCGCCAAGTTTATAGGCAGTCCCAGTGTCGCAATTTCTTTTCGGTTCTTACCTGTGAAAAGTTATTATATTTCTTGGTAAATTTACTGATTCATTGCGATGATGGCATGTTACAATTGCACAGGATGGCATTTTGGGAAAAAACGGTAATTTCTTCTAATATTCGTGCGTCTTGACCCGTCTCACAGAGCGTAAACTGGTAGCCAGTGTATGCTCGTTGAGCTTACAGTTGTCGCACTTTAAACGCGGCTTGCCCCATCTCCTGTATTGGGAAATCTGTGGGTAAATCGTACAGTGAAATGGTATTTTAGCATTTCTGTTTTCCTAGCACGTGGGCTCGGTGGGCCATTCACTGAGCAAGATCGAAATATAACTAATCAAATTGTTTTAAATTTACGACATTACATTATTCGGTAACTAAAATATATTACACCGTAAACACTTAAAATAAAAAAAAAATAAAACTAAAAAATATAATTAAAAGAAGTCCCTTTCGGCAAAGTTCCGAAAATACTGGCAGCGTTACCCCTTTGGATTGCCAGACTGATTCTTTGACCAAGGTAGCTGCCAGATCTTCGGTCACCTGTGACGTCGACTAACCTTTTGGAAATCTCTTTGAAAAGCCTCAAAGCACTAGGACCCCACGGACCAAGGGTCTCGACACCGAACGGAACAAAATCATATTCGGAGCCCAGACCCCTGTATTTGCAATTAATAATAATTGTTTTAATACTTTCAATTTAAGTTATTTCAGTTAAATGAACTAAAGAACCAGTGACACATTTGACGACTCATCTGGTGTAATGGTTGAGTCGGCTACTACACCCAGGGTATCAGTCTGGGTGTTTCTATGTATAATATGTATGTATTTACATTAAAAAGTATATGTTTAAGACTTATATTATGTTTTATCCGTTGTTTAGTACCCATATTATAGGCTTATGCTTAGTTTGGTGCTAGATGGCGCTGAGTGAATGTCTGAAGCGATTATTATTAAATTTGATTCGCTGACACCTTGTCTGACATAGGCTACTTTAACTACAGGAAAATTTCGTATCTATACCGCTTTCGCAATTATAACTCACAATATTTTACACCATTTTCATAATTTTTCGCACGCTACTGTATCTTCAAATCTTAATACTCAGTTCTGGAATTCAACATGGCATAACTCCATTCGAACAATGCTGCGTCTTATTCGAGCAATTACAAGGTATGTGTCAGTTAACTTTAATTAAGAACATCTGCACGGGTTGAGTGGCTCGAGTCACGTGAAACATTCTTGGAGACTTAGGTAATCTGTTTAAAGAATAATTGCATTTAGATGCACTCTTTCAATGTTAGAACTGCATATATTACGGTAAGAGAGTATAATTTTAAACCAAAGTCTGCTTTAACGTATCCTTAAGGTACATCATACCGTCTCTTTTTAGAATATGCGACATCATTTTCAGAAACAACAGTAAAAAAAACCATATGTTATTAATCAGCAACTTAAGTCTGTTTATATATTTATTTCTTACGAGAATAGCAGTTTAGGTATATTTTCAGTAATTTAAATTCAATATTAAAATTCGAATTCATGCAAACTTAGATACACCCAGACCAGTACAAACAGTACACAAAATATTTGAACTTCCCGGGGATCGAACCCGGCACTTGAAGCAATAGTTGACTTTTCTTCCATTACAGCATTTATAACAGTTGAGCGATTGATCCATCAATGGAATGTAACACTATATTGAAAACCATAGTGAAAGTATTACAAAGCATAAACTACTTTCAGCTCTTCCCAGGAGCTTGTCAGATCCAATCTAGGTGAGTTACAAAGTCTGATGGACTGGAAACGAAGGGAACGAGACGTTCTGTAACGAATGTAAGCCAAAGTTATTGGATGAGAAAACTTGACATTTCTTGGCGTTGAAGGAAAGTGAAAAATCACAATTGAAGTGTGAATAGTTCCAAATATAGTAAACTTCTAAAGTTCTAAGTAAACGATGAACTGTATAGATTGAATCAAGTGGTATTTTTATGACATTAAGGGGACGGTCAGTTCGCTCACCTGGGGTCAAGTGATACGCCTGACCATGACAGATGCTGGGTTAAAGGAAATTAATAACTTAATACTAAAAATACCATAAAACTGCGCTCGTAACCCGAGATAAGACGGTAATTTCACTAGTTACAGTACCCTAATATCGAAACGCAAAATTCCTGTTTGACGGGACGATATCTGACACTGCGGAGATACCTACCTAGACGACTCAGTATCGAGTCTACAACCTATATTTGTGTCATGTAAATATCCTATATCTCTCACGAATACCATAATTTCTGGTTGATCACTATGTGAAATAAATTTTTGGACTAATCCAACGTCCATATCTTAGCTGCGTATAGAATGCATTGCTCAAAGACGAAAGTCTTTAGTACTAATGAAATTGTTGCTATAAAGAATTGACATACATTAAACGTCGAAAGACAAATAGCCTTTACTCTAAATGAAGGTGTCTTTTACAAATACTACAGCCGTTTATGTAAACTACAAAACACTTAGACTAGCTTTTAACACGTAAATGCTTATTAAAACATTATTAACATGTACAAAACAACCATTACCGGGTTGCAAGTACTAGGCGCACATAGCTGCAGTGTTTGCACTGCAGTTGTTCCTTAACTCGGCGTATAACGACGCTGTTACACAAAGTATAAAGCCGAACGTCCACCACCAACTAACCTAAGTTAGTTTGGCTTAGCTCGCATTTACTAGGTGGTGCCAGATATCGTCCTGTGAAATAAGAGTTACATGCACTTTTGTGTTTCGAAATGAAGGCACTGTAGCTAGTGAAATTACCGTGTATAAGAGACCTAACATCTGTTGTCCCGGTGACGGCACAATGCGCATTGATGGAGAATAATAACAGTCTATCAGTTGTTGGTTTCCTTCAATGCCGCTCTGTCATGGTCAGGCGTGTCACTTGCCATCAGGTGAGCGTCCAGACCGTCCTGTTCGTGACTTAAAAAGAGCCAGGTTTTCATAAATGTGCGTCCACGGCAAAATATGCGCGCAGAGCTACGTTAATTAGCCCAGTTAAGTCGATCTATCTTAGTTGTGTATCTGATTTGTCACTACGTGAGCTATACTAAGCGCCCTTGCCTCACCAACTCTAGTGTCTGTCGCTAGTGTTGAGTTCCATTAAATCGTGTGCAGGCCGAGAAATACTTCTTTACCTATGACTATAGTAATCCTCTGAACTCTCATAATATATTTTCTTCCATCACGTCCAATTAACACGATGTTCTAGCAAACTGGCCGCTATTAAGTTTTAGCTGTTTTTCAATGTACGTATTATTATTTCCCAGTTACGCTTAGCTTAGTTTAGCTGATGGTGGACACCCGGCTTAAGCTAACCCTTTATAGAATCTGAATTAAATAGACATAAGGTTTAAGGAGGTCGGAATCTTGGGTTTAATCACGAACTGAATATTATCTTTTATTTACGAGTAATAGGCGTTTAATTGCAATTGGGAGAAATGCTTGCTAATATATATATTATTTTAAATCATCATAATGGAAATCGATGGCGTTGCCAGTACGTTAGGTTAACTACAAGTAACTATGTCAATGGTCTGCCGCACAGATTTCCCAATACAGGAGATGGGGCAAGCCGCGTTTTTAAGTGCGACAAACGTAAGCTCAACGAGCATACACTGGCTGCCAGTTTACGCTCTGTGAGACGAGTCAAGACGCACGAATATTAGAAGAAATTACCGTTTTTTCCCAAAATGCCATCCTGTGCAATTGTAACATGCCATCATCGCAATGAATCAGTAAATTTACCAAGAAATATAATAACTTTTCACAGATAAGAACCGAAAAGAAATTGCGACACTGGGACTGCCTATAAACTTGGCGGCTTGTCCAGTCTATTCGGATGTCTGTGGTCTGCCGTTAGATGGTCCATGAAAATATATTACACTAGCTTCTACCCATGACTTCGTCCGAGTGGTTACTTTTGTTAACTTTAACCTGTTACTTCGTTATATAGTTGAGTTCAAACTAAGATATTTCGAGCGAATTTTCAAATAGTCCAGTAGTTCCTGAGATTAGCGCGTTCAAACAATACTTCAGCTTTAAAATATTCTTTGTTATAGATAAACCTCATCTTTAGTAAATTTGACCTAGATAGGGCTGATTATTCATTAATCCAACTGTAATTAATATTCAAAGAATCTTAGTCAGTAAATGATTCATAGTACAATGATGAATGCACTGAGTCAAAACCTAGACAAAACCATAACTAGTGTGTAGCTTATTAACTTATCATATTAGGCCAAATGACATACACGTTTCAATATTGTTAGTGGTGCAACCAAGTATATAGACAATGAATTTGCTTATATAATTATTTTAATAGTAGCTTTTGCCCGTGGGTTCACTCGTATGTATTTCGGGATAACATGGTTCTTCTTTCTTGTTTAACACAATATTATTTATTACGCTTATGTAGGCGATGTTATAAATTTCTTTTCATCGATTTTTATCTTCCTACGGTTCCTATCTTAAAAATACGAAAATGAACAATTCAATTTCACCTGAAGTTTTGCAAAATAAAGGAAGCATCACGATTGCATTTGGGTATTTGACACCACTAATCGTGACGCACTTTTATGAACTGTCAAAAAGAACGTTCCATATAAGTCAAACCTGGATAAGGAGTTCAAGGGAGCCAATCTCATTTTCGCTTATAGAGGTTTCTCACTAATCCGAGTTTCTCGCTAATACAGGTACAGGGTAGCTGTTTCTCTCTATAGGGGTACGCAGCATAACAAGTCACAGCAAGTACGAATGTAGTATGTAAATATTTATTATGATAAAATTATGCTGCATGATATATATAATACTTCCATGTCCTTCAGAGCACTCAGACTTTATAGAGTCTTTTGATTTAATAATTTTATAATAGGTGGATTCTGGTAAATTAAACTCTCTCTGAATTTCATTTCGCGATTTTCCGGATTCAAACGCATTCACTATTTAAGTTTATCACTTAATGACATACGTTTTAATTTTCCGTTTTGAAATATGCAGAACAGAACTTCCTTCGCAATTGAAACTATAAATTGATAAGTCTGACAAACAGGACGGTACACAGGCACACGTGTCCATTTGAAAAGAATGCGATAAATAACAACAATAAAGTTATTTAGTTCCACGAAATAGAATAGGAACAATATTGATGAGAACAACAAAACAATGGTAGGAAAGTTCCACGAAAGTTAATAATTGAGTCATAAAATAGCACATGTTAAATTTGTAAATAAAGCTGACTGTCGCTTATAGAGGTATAATGATAAGTAGCAGTCTCACTTACGGAGGTCTATGAGGAAAAAACGACTCTCTCTTACAGAGGTTTCTGTTCTCGCTAATAGAGGTTTTGGGAGCTTAAATACGGGTCCTGGCTATTACTCTCACTTATAGAGTTTTCGTCAACTTATCCAGTTTTTCACTTATCCAGGTTTGACTGTACTTTGCATGAGATTATTGATATGTGACGTCATTGTGCACTATCATCAATTGACCTAATATTTATTGGTTTCAGTGTATTTAAAAACACAATATTACAAATAAAAAAAAGTGATCAATGAAACGATAAATAAAATAAGGTGCGCTTTTATATAAATAAGGTTTGGTATTTTATTGCGGATGGTGGAAAATACCGATTCCCAAACCATTTCTAAACATCAAATTATTATTCCAGCTTCAAAATTGATAAAGCGCCCTCATCCAAGTATTATCCTTAAAACATGAAATATGTATAAGGCAATATAATTGAAAAAGAAATAAAAACTGATTAAATTCGATTAAAAGTCCATCACAGTCTGTCGCGGAGTATTAAAAGACTTGATTTATCGGATCCATTTCATCCTAATGGTCCGGACTTCCTTTATACTTCGTTCGTGCCTTGAGATTTGATGGAATTTATAGTCTGCTCCCTAAACAAAGGGATTATTTTCGGATAAACAAAATAACAGCAAATTAGATATTTTTCATTTCAAATTGTCGTTGGAGCAGAGGAGTTCTGGAGTGTAGACCGCGTCTTGGCAAGCGTAGAGTAGGACGCCCGGACCGAGGGACCGAAGACTTGCGAAAGGTCGCTGGTGGAGGCTGGATGAGGAAGCGGAATAACGGGATATCTGGCGCAAAATGGGGAAAATCTATGTCCAGCTGTGAACTACGATAGTTGAAGAGAATTTCAAATAAATATATAATTATCACATCATCAGCCAGCCTAAAACATCCAATTGCAGGACCAATTAGGCCTTCCCAATCAGGATCGTTGATAGAGAATAATAATTGTCTATCAGTTGTTAGTCTCAATTAATGCCTCTCTGTCATGGTCAATGGCTCAATGGTCACCATAAGAGCGTCGGTGGCTCAATGGTGTGGACTGTCGCCTTCCTACCGGGAGGGCTGAGGTTCAAATCCCGGCACGTACCAATGTGTTTTCGAATTTTCGAAATATATGTACGTTATCCGACGCTCTTACGGTGAAGGAAAACATCGTGAGGAAACCTTTATGCACGCCTGCGAAGATATTCAAAGGTTGTGTGTGTAGTCGTCCAACCCGTACTGGGCGTGGACGTCTAAGGCCTAACCACCCTATACGGGTAGGCTCGTGCCCCTCAGTGGGGACGTTTAATGAGCTGATGATGATGTCATGGTCGGGCGTATCACTTACCATCAAGATCCATCGCGTCCTGTACACTTTGTAACATAATAAAATTAAGGAAAATAACAACTACCATCGTAACAATCATTCTAACATAAAAGTGCTTTCTGAAGCACGTACTTGAGACAGTATTTTCGATCACCCATCTGATAACAGTCCATTGTGATTGCTACTTAACTTGCAACATTGTGATTGAGCTCGGTGCAACACCTCAATTTGACTAAGTAATATCAGTACTTTCGTGCACATCTTCTGCAATAAATAATAGCAGACATTAAATTTCACACTCTCCAGTTTTTAATTCTCCTGGCTTGACTTTTAAATTTAATTATAATGAAACCGTAAGAGAATTTGAAAACCTAAACTATGTAACCTACATACACGACAATAACACGAGGTCTCAACAAAGCTCGCCTGCTTTAGTTGTTAGAGAAACATTTGCACTGCGAAGTGTAACTAGGGAGTTACTTTCAAAGCTTCGCGTTTTCAGCGTTGTACGCTGGATTACTGTACTCATATGTTAGTTAAAAGTGTTCGTAATACATTGATTTTAGGATGTGAGGGGACCTCACATATTTTAGACATAGTAACGTCTTAAGCTTTTGCGATTTGCACACATAAATGCTGATTTCAGTGTCGCACACAGAATTAGTATCGGTAATTCTGAAGTCACCGAAACAGGGGAAAAATAGTTATAAAGAATTATTGTGTATGCGATTTTATTTGTAAAAATAGTTTAGATTCAACACCAAACATATTATATAATTTTAAATGTACTAGTCATCAATAGGATTTTCGAAGGTTTTTATCGACTTCTCTAGAATGCCACCGTCAGATCCTGGTTTGTTACCGTGGTACCGTCCATAAGATAACTCATTTTAATAAATCAAAAAATATAAAAATCTGTTCATAAACGAAGTAGTTATTCGCGACTACACACAATAAATACATATACCACCGAATTGAAAAATCTAATTCTTTCCTGAAGACGATTACATTTTTATCAATCAGTGGACGTTATTAGGCGGCAATATAATGTCGTGGGATTTTATGTATTACATACGTATTTGGTTTTACGAATGCCAAATTTTAATTAACAAGCCCAATAAATGACTAAATAATTACCAGTCAAAGAAGCTGTAGGTTTTCCAGGGGTTCTGGAATTATCATTACCTGTAAAAAAAATAAGATTTTAGAATATTTCGCAATAATATGGTAGAATTAAAAACACATGATTTATTTTATTTTATTTTTTTTATTTGCGTAAGAACACATTACAGGTAACAGTTTGAGAGAGTACAAAATGTTTATATAAGAAATATAAGACTAAACTATCACCTAAAAACATGCATCCCTGTCATGATTAACTCGGTTACACAAAAAGAAACGAGAGAAGAGAATCGTGTTACACATAAATGCCATCAAGGCTAGGCATATATTATAATGCGGTAGCTTCATTTGACATACATAAATGTTCTATAGGGATCTAAATTAAATACATACATTATTATTGATTTATTTTGATAAATAGAAGTCAGTCATAAAGGGCCGCTAGAGCCCTCTTAAAGACATTTATTTTAGGGTTGAAAATATCAATATCATGATTTTGAGGAATATCATTTAAGTAAAATAAAATTATAAAACAAAAATAATATGAATAAATTGTGGCATAAGTAGCCAAATAATGAGCACATAATAGTAAGATTAGTAAGTGATGGCATTTCTTATGGACATTTGCAAGTTTTCAGCTCCGAAAGAGGTACAAATGGTGCATTGCCGACTTTTAATAAGAAAAAGTAGGGAAAGGAGTGTTACTACCCAGTCTCATGCTTATGTCTACTCAATAGAATCATCTCTGAACCAGTGATAGACCAAAAAGCTTTAACTCCCTTCTTATTTGGCGATTCAAATGTCTCAGAGACATAATTGATTGAAGTATTTTTGGAGATTGAAACAGTGACTTGGGCCCTTGGACCAACGACTTGGGAATTGATCGATCGGAGGATATCTGGGATATGTAACAAAGAATGGATGAGACCTATATGCCCAGAAGAGGGATACGATAGGTTAACAAGTATAGCTTGACTTCGCTTCAACCGATCGTGCTATCTACACCACTTTAATCTCCCAATAATTTATCAAATTATTCATTATTAGCATCGGTGGCACATTGATGTGGAGCCACGTACCAATGTATTTTCGAATTTTCGAAAATTTCGTGAAACCAGCGCACGACTGCGAAGAGATTCAAGGCTAGTAGAAGTCGTCCAGTCCACACTGTGCCCGCGTGGATGATAAAAGCCTATAGACCAAGTAAAGCCAATAGAATATTGTCGAGTTACCTTTACACATGTTTAAAGCTAGAATAAAAAACCACCTTTCTAAAAAAGGGTACTACACTATTGACGAATATTTATGTGATGAAAATCCATGGTCTTAAACTGCTCAGCTATTTCGTTTATGATATATTGCTACATTAAGTAATTGTTTTTAAAAAAGGCTACACTGTTGAGTTTTCTTGGGTGCTTCTTTCTCAACAGGCCAAACCACTGAAGCGCTTTTTTTCAAAGCATCAAAATTCATATTTTTAGTTTAGTATTTTTAATTGTTTTTTATTATATTTTTGTATATTTTTTGACGTTCATAAGTGCGTTTTGTAAGCCTAATTTGAATAATTTTGAATTTTTTTTTTGAAAGACCCTATACGAATAGGCGCATGCCATTCGGTGGGGACGTATAATGAGCTGATGATGATGTTCACTTGGGCTCTGTCAGAATAACAGCGTTGCCGTGTCCATTTTTGTATAATTTTAATGCCTACTCAGTAGACATACGGCAACAAAAGCTGAGACAGGGCCCATTTGACCACAAACAATATTTTATTTTCTTGTTTATTAAGTACTTAATGATTTGCATTTTTCTTTCTTTTCACATTGTTTTCTTTAATGTTTCGATTATGTATAGTTCAACTGTTTTGTACTGTTTTAATCTTGTAATGATAATTTTATGGTCAAATAAATGTATTTTCTTTCTTTATTTCTTTCATAGTATTCGTTAAATTATCGTTTATAAAAAAAATACAATAAGCTGTTTAAAACTTTATACATTTATCCTTGGATCTAGTTACATGACAAGTAGAAATATTCGTCAAACAAATGGCGATCCCACGACCCCGCGCAATGAAGCATGAACAGTGCCCAACGCGATGTCAAACCTGTCAAATAACAGAATTATGTTCAATAAATGTCCAATAACATCTGTCCTTGTCCCTCTTGTGTCTATTAATAGAGATAGCTGTTGATTTAAAAGCAATTTTCTCTATTGTGTGTTTATTAGAACTGGCGTTCTACTTAGAGGTGACTAAGTAAAGAATGTTTATTTCGTTTTGTTAGGACTTTAAAATACGTTATATTTGCTCGTTAGTTAAGGTTAAACTATTTTTTAATAACGTATAACCATATCAATTTGTGATTTTTTGTGTGGAAAATGTGGAAGCGGAAAAATAAATTATTTACGACATCACTTCATCATCATCAGCTCATTAAACGTCCCCACCGAGGGGCACGAGCCTACCCGTATAGGGTGATTAGGCCTTAGTCGTCCACGCGGGCCCAGTGCGGATTGGACGACTTCACATACAACCTTCGAATCTCTTCGTAGCCGTGCATGAAGGTTTCCTCGCGATGTTTTCCTTCACCGTAAGAGCGTCGGATAACGTACATATATTTTCGAAAATTCGAAAACACATTGGTACGTGTCGGGATTTGAACCTCAGCCCTCCTGGTATGAAGGCGACAGCCCACACTACTGAGCCACCGGCGCTCTTGACATCACTTCGAAGCCTTAAAAATAATAGTATTTCTCCACTTTTTCATGGATGTTCTAACTCATATAAACCTTCCCATTGAATTCCACTCTCTCTATAAAAAAACCGATTGCTTAGTTTAACAGATTTAAGCGGACATGGGGACAAAAATAGCGACTGATTTTTACCATGTAGTGATTATTTGTGCTTTTAGTCAAAGTACGAAGAAATAAATGTAAGTAGGTTATAATAACAACACTGAATTTGTGCTACATGGTAGATACATATTTTAACATTTAACCCTCTAATCCGAATTGCGCTTACGTTGTCTTACGGCCTTATATGCCCTATAAACATAATGTTTCATATTTTACTTAGGCCTCATTAATTCTTAGAATACGATATCGTAGTTTCATTAATAATACTAACACCAATCCCCCCTCACAAGGTCGTCATAGCACAACAATAGTAATAGAACGCGATCTAAACAAATAGAAAGCTAGCTATCTCTTTCTAACAACTATGAAAACGGACAACGAATCACTGCTATCCCTCTCTAACGGCAGCTGTCCGACACACCTGGCGTTTACGTGTCTTCAACTCTTGCGCAGGTAAGTTGTTTGGATGAGGCATTGTTGTTTTTATACATTATTCATCGTCGATATGAGTATAACTTTGTAATGGTACAATCATTGTACGTTATGGATGTATTAAAAGTGATAAAATGGTTGAGCAATTTGCGAAGGTTTAGGACTTGATAGAATATATCCGCTGCATAGTTTTATTAAATTCATATAAATAAATAAATATCCACTAACATTCAGATTTTTGACAACCTATTTGGCTTAATGGTTGAGACGTCGGCTCTAACAACGGACTTCCGGGTTCGATCCCCAGGCAATACAAAAATGTATGTGCATGAACATTGTTTATATTGATCTGGGTGTTTCTATATATAGTATATACGTATTTACAAAAATAGTATGTTTATCTGTTGTTTAGTACCACACTACAAGCTTAACGCTTAAATTGCTGCTAGATGGCGCTGCGTGAATGTCAGTGGATATTTATTTATTTTTAAAATGAAACACCAAAATAAAAAGTGTAATATCCAACCCTTCAAAGGTACTTTTAGCAAAACATCGCTTTCACTCTCGATGGCTTCGTATCAAGATCTGCAGCGAGTGTAAAATCCCCTCTGGCATCCTCCCAGGCGAAGTTTCCATGTTATCATATTCATTTCTTCCACTACACTATAGGAAATGGCACGTCTGTGTGGTGCACGCGAAATAGGAGGAAATATCCCCTGTATATATTCCCGGTTGGCACTCATTTGTTTCGGGCGTTATCGAATGTGCGGGGGGATTTTGTAATCGAGAAGTCAATTGTCTTTATTTTTTTATGTTTTAAGTGTACAGGACGGTCTGGACGCTCACCTGATGGTAAGTCATACGCCAGACCATGACAGAGCGGCATTACAGGAGACCAACATCTGATAGACAGTTATTATCCTCCATCAACGCCGCAGTGCGCCCGTCACCCGAGACAACAGATGTTAGGTCTCTATAACCGGTAATTTCACTAGCTACAGTGCCCTCATCCCTCTGATCTGATCGTCTGACTGATATTAAACGTTTAAGTGACGTCGAATAATATTTTAGACCACCTTTCCTAAATACGACCAGAGATAATTTTTCATACCCCACATAGGTTATTTTTAAACCAACAATTTATCATTTTAAAAGTACAAATATAACCATTAATATTATGTATATATAAAGGTGAATACGCCATCCGTGCCTCAAATTACACTCCACAAATCGACAACCGAGATTCCGCCCCCGCCGGCGGGGGCCATCGTCGCGTATCCCTGTAGGTTCGCACAGTCCCTATTCGCGTAACCGGCATGTGCCGGGCCGCTTTTCTCCAAACATATGTTAGGCTACCAAGCCCCCCCGCAACGCCCTAAGCCGAGGTTCGAGTCCCGTTCGGGACGCCTTAGGCTCGTTGTGTAAATACTAAGGCTGAGAGCCATCTGCGCTCGCCACTTGCCCGGTGAAGCTGTAAAGGCCATCTGCGGCCAACAGCAGTAGTCAGTTCGAAAAAAAAAAAAAAACCGTGCCTCAAAAACGGGTCGCCAAAGAGAATACAGTCGTGGGCTTATTGTTTAGGTAAATGCACGCTCATTCGAAATATGTGTATGTGTGCTGTCGCTGCATTCGGAACACTTTTTTCAGTTGTTTTGTGAACATATCACGAATTTATACTTTTTACATCATTGAATATACGGGAACAATGTGAACGAAATTTTAGCAACATTTTGCCAGGTTTTCAAGAACATTTTTATTTTAACTACAAAACCTATTTAATATACAAAATTCGCCAATAAACTAGAATAGTTTTACCGCGAATTTGCGTCTCAGTTTCCAGTGGCAATCGAGTGCGCTAAGGGAGGTTAGAATTTCTGTTTGACAGACAATAGCTAGAAAACTCTTTGAAGGAATAAAATACCTGAAATTGCATAACCTATGATCCTGTGGAGGGAACTTTATATCCTCTTACAAGCACAGACGTTGTGCAAGCTGATTGGTTGAATAAAATAATCCGTACTTTTATTCGAGATATTTAAAATACAGTACTCAAATAATGCCTATCTAATCGAATCGAGTTTGCGTGATACACCTTAGGCTGCATTCCATCAGGTGTGATGGCAGTCACTCTCAAATTTTAAATAAATATATACGTACCAACTGTATAATTAAATATTATTATTTTACATTTATAAAAATTATATTTATTACGTACACATTTATTGTGTAAAAAAAATATTTATATTATTAAATATAAAATTTATATTGTTTTAAAAAATGCAATGTTCACCTAGTTCTGTCTTTACACCAGAGAAAAAAAGCATCTGTTATCATCTATCGTGATCGAAGAGTGTACCTTAGTTAAGTTGAAATTCAAAAATGCTTTTTAAAAATTAATTTATAAAGATACTTAAAGACTCTTAAGAGAACAAAACATATTATTTTTTAAAGAATATTACCATCACATAAAATTACAAAAGGTCTTTGGTCGAATAGTCCATCAGTTAATAAGAAGATTGAATTTTATTAAATGGGAATACGTCAAGACACAAATCTTATGAAGCCTTAGTTTTAATTAATATTGAGTCTATTTACTTTTCCTTTATATAATACTAGCTTTTGCCCGCGGCTTCGCTCGCATTAAATTCAGGATAACACGGTACTTACATTTATCACTATACATAGGATTTCCCCTCCCTCCAACTTTAAAGGTTTCGGGGTCAATTTCAGAATATTTTTTAGCGAAAAATATGTTATAGTGAGCTAACCTTAAAAGATAGACATATGCTGTCGCGGACTTTTTTGTAGACCTTTAAAGGAGAACAATACTCTCATACATGACTTTTGTGAAACTTTAACCGTTTACTCAGCGTACGGCGGAAGCTCCAAGTATGAAAAATACCCCCGATTTTGAAACATTCTTCATTGCTGCTCCGCTTCTATTACTCGTAGCGTGATGATATATAGCCTATAGCCTTCCTCGATAAATAAGCTATCTAACACTGAAAGATTTTTTCAAATCGAACCAGTAGTTCCTTAGATTAGCGCGTTCAAAAAACATGCAAACCTTTCAGATTTATATATTAGTATAGATAGGGAAAGAAATGATGTTAGATTTTTTAATTTCACTACGGCAGTTTGAAACATAAACTAATTTAAGATTGTACAATTTAAAATGACTTTGTACAAAAGATGCACAACCATTAGCAAAGTCTTTTTTTGCTAATTGCTTTTTCATGCCCACAAGAAAATGCAGCTAGTTTTCCTTTTAGTATTGCAGGCCAAGCCATATTTTACAAAAACCACGTGGATGGAAACCGTTCTTATCTCACAGGTTTAAGGTGCATAATTGTGCAGCTTTTGTGGACGTGTTGAGGATCAGAGTTAGACGCTTGCCTCCAAGTTCCCGGGGGAGACTTGATGTTTCAACTTGAAACTACCCGCAAAGGTAACACTCGGTTTCACGTCTTGGCTGCATCTAGTACGCTGCGGCACTTTTAACGTAGTTCTACGGTATCGATTCAGAATAACAGGTTTTATAGGACAATACTTTTATTATATAAATACTTAGATTAAAAATTGAAAATATCCATTGACATTCACACAGCGATATTTAGCCCCATTTTAAGGGTGGAGCTATGGATATGAGTTTTAAACAACTTTTACTCTTTTTTGTAAAAACCTACATTGGTCAATATCCAATAATAATTTATTAGGAAAATATCCATATCCAGCTGGACTTACTGCAGTCCGAGAGAGAGAGAGAGAGAGAAGTAAGTAACTGTCACAATATCCGCTGACATTCACACAGCGCCATCTAGCCCCAAGTTAAGCGTAAAGCCTGTATTATGGGTACTTAACAACGGATAAACATACTTATATATTTTTTTTGGAAATACATACATATTATCCATAGAAAACACCCAGACCATTACAAACAGACATGTTCATGCACACAAATGTCTGTACTGCCCGGGGATCGTACCAGGAACCCTTGGTGTTGCAGCCGACCTCTCAACCGCAACACCAAATGGGTCGTCAATAGACTGACTATTGACATAGGATTAACCTCCGTGTTTCGGAAGGCACAAACGTTTTCCCCACCACTAGCTTAGAAAGGTAGCCACAGATGAGCTAGCGTGATGAGTAACGCCCCACACCTTCCCAAGGCCATGCTCTGTGGAAGCCTGTGCCGGTAAAAAAAACTCAGGCCCGTATTCCAAACGAGACTCAACGTCGATCTTTACTTAAGTTAGAAAGGGATGGTGCTATTTATCGTATAGCGACCCTTTCTCACTCTATTAAAGTGAAGATCAACGCTTGAGTCTCGTTCTAGAATACGGGCCTAAGTAGTAGAGCAACTACACCTGCCAATCTGCAGTTCCAGGTATCGTCCCTAGATAACAAAATTACTGGGAATGAGAGATTTAACATAAGAAGCCCATCATAATACTTTCGTTGTGTTATAGACGTAGCTTATCTATTTGCTTTAACTCTTATTTCTTTTTAAGTTTGTATTGTTACTTAATCGTTTAGCTGTTTAAACATAGCCTTATAATTAAACTTAAGCGCACTGAGGGGCCCTATCACCCTATACGGGTAGGCTCGTGCCCCTCGGTGAGGATGTTTAATGAGCTGATGATGATGATGATGCGCTGAGGGGCACATTATGTTTAACTTTCCTTTTTTAACATATGACTGTTTGTTTTTCCTAAGTCATCTGTCAGTCTCAATAAAACATCTGTCGTTGGCGGAAAATAATAACTACGATTATCAATTTCTTTCAATATGTCATGGTCAGGCGTATCACTTAATCACTATTATTTAGACTCATCAACAATACATGCATACACATATTATAATATTACAGTGTTACATTTCAAAATTCTGATACATGTACCAAATATAGGTGATTTCCGCTTAATCAATATGTTATTATTACTTACTTTTTTTATTGTTATAAGTGTACAGAACGGTCTGGACGCTCACCTGATGGTAAGTGATACGCCAGACTATGACAGAGCGGCATTAAAAGAGACCAACAACTGATAGACAGTTATTATCCTCCATGAATGTCGCACTGCGCCCGTCACCCGAGACAACAGATGTTAGGTCTCTTATACCCGGTTATTTACTAGCTACAGTGCCCTCACCCGAAACACAAAGGTACTTGACACTCGTGTTTCACGGGATGATATCTGGCACTGCGGTGGTACCTACCTAGACGACTCAGTATCGAGTCTACCACCTAGTAAACTTACTACTTACTTACGTACTTTTGTACTATACTTATCACCAGTTGAGTGAACTGACCATTCGCTTAATGTCATGTTGTGACAAAAAGCATCTCTTCAATTCTAGCTAGTATTGTTCACAAGGAATACATTGGATTATTCCCAAATGTTCAGCAATTCTAGCTCGGGACAATGATATTTTGTGTATATAAAGGTAGATACGATATCCGTGCCTTAAAAACGAACCGCCGAAGAGAGTACAGTTTGTACTTTTGGTTAGATAAATGTCTTCGAAATTCAAAATATGTGTATGTGTGCTGTCAATGCATTCGGAACAATTTTTTTCGATTGTTTTGTAAGCATATCACGAATCCACACTTTTTACATCATTGGCTCGGGATGCCATTATTCGTGGTCAATCGGACACTAATCCGTCGCAAGTAATTCATTGGCCGGCCGGGACTCACGTGTTTGTCAAACCGTGACATGGATTTGCCAATAAACAGTCTAGTTAGGTTACCTATTAGGCTAGATTCTGAGTAATCTAGGTCGTCCTGTGAAACATGCACTTGTATACATATCTACCAACATTCACTCAGCGCCATCCAGCTTCAATCTTAAACAAGATTCGTATACTGAGCTTATTAAAAAAGAATAAAAATTATTAGGTATATTTACTCTTAAAAGAATATCGATACATAATATATAAAGAAACACTACGACTAGGTGGTACCCATTGGTACTGAGTCGTCTAGGTAGATACCACCGGAGTGCCAGATATCGTTTCATGAAATAAAAATGTTCTGCACTTCTGCTCGAGATGAGGGTACAGTAGCTAGTAAAATTACCGGGTATAAGAGACCTAACATCTGTTGTCTTGGGTGACGGGCAATATTAACTGGTAATCAGTTATTGTTCTCAATCAATGCCGCTCTGTCATGGTCAGGCGTATCACTTAACATCAGGCAAGCTTTGTGACCGTCCTGCACACTTTGTACATAAAAAAATACTCACAACAATACAATAGAAATTCATGCACACAAATGTTCGTGCAGCACAGGGATTGAACCCTAATCGATGGAGTAATATACTTTTCGACACATAAATCACATGGGCCGCCTCTAATAATAGTCAGTCTCTAGTTTACTTTCCCACCCTTCAAGTATTGCCCGGGTGTCGAACTAGGAATCCTTGTAATAGCCGACTGCTAAACCATTACACCATGGATTGTTAAATAAATAAAGGTGAATAAATTTCTTCGAAGTCCTTCGTAATTATGACTAATATAACTCAACACAAAACAAGACGCTCCGAAAAGACGCTCCCTGCAAAATTTGTATTCATTAAAAAAATCTTAGGGATTTCTCCCTGAAAAAGGCTCCTCCATGATAATTCTAATTTGAAGATATGACTGACACAGACTTAATGTAATATCTCGGCGCCTGTTTCTTTTGGCATTATCTCAATTAGGCAAACGTAATGGGGGGGTGATTAACTTAGGTCGCTTTAATCATAGTCTAGGTCTGTTTGCGACACTGGACAAATGCTTTCTGGACTTGTGTTAGTACATTTAATTACGCGGATAAAAATACTATTTTTAATGTAAGAAATCGTAAAGGACGATCAGAGCGCTCACCTGATTGTAAGTGATATGCCAGACCATGACAGAGCGGTATTGATGGAGATAAATACCGCTTTGTTTTCGATTTTGAAGTCCAGCAACGTATTTTAGTGCCCTGTGCTCTGGTCTTATTAACAATCAGATGAGCCGTTTGCTCAATATAGCATAAAACAAAAGATCAACAACGTATAGGAAGTCACCCGAGACTTTTTTTTTATTGTTATAAGTGTACAGGACGGCCTGGACGCTCACCTGATTGTAAGTGATACGCCAGACCATGACAGAGCGGCATTAAAGGAGACCAAGAACTGATAGACAGTTATTATCCTCCTTCAATGCCGCACTGCGCCCGTCACCCGAGACAACAGATGTTAGGTGTCTTATACCCGGTAATTTCACTAGCTACAGTGCCCTCACCCCGAGACACAGAAGCACATAACACTCCTGTTTCACGGGACGATATCTGGTAATGTAAAGGTATTATTGCGTTTTTTTTTTTTTTGGGATAATTTCATATACAATCTTTATTAAACTGGAAACATAACAAACTTACAAATAAAAACACTATTGAGTTGTATTGTTACAAACATTTCACACAATAGGATAGGATAGAATTGAAAGCATTTTTAGTAGATTACTACTTGATATGAACACAAAAAACACGTGGTATTATATTTATGAGGATAAAGAATTAACTACAGTTACTCGCTTGCACAGTAAAATTGCCACGTGTATTTAATAATGGACAAAAATGGCAAGACACAACTGCCGCTTCCTCTTATCGCAGTCAACTATTAGTTTTTCTTAGTGTACTACATAATATTATCATCTTATCTTTTTTCTTTTTTTTTTTGTAGGTAACCTTCCTTTTAATTTTAAACTAAGCCTTGCACCTAAGTAGGTATCATAAAAATACAAATGCTAATAATTGTTAAAATAAATTAGCTAAGTGCTTCTTCATTGAGGACATCAGACCAAAGATAAATCCACTAAATTTTACGCGGTAAGTTTTAGTTTTTTTTTTTTGACAGACTCGAATCACTAAGCCACAGAAAGCTGGCCGGGCTTGTTTTTGTACTGAGTAATAATAAATAATAATAATAAATGAACCTCTATTTCTCTTTGTTTAGGATTAGATTTAATGTGATGTAGGTATTTATTAATTTTATCGATATGTCTTCATCAAACTGTCTTTTAATGCAACCCATTGCAAGACAAAGGTCTCCCCATTTTAAGCTAGAGAAATTCCAAGCATATCTCTCTCCAGTGACCGTTGAGAACTTGTGAACCAATCCGCAGTCAGTGTCCATGTCTCAGCTGCGTATGTTAGTACGGGTAGCACGCATTGCTCAATGACTATTTAAAAAAATATATCAATTTTATTATATTATTTTATGGTGACATATATACCGTAATATGTAAGAACGGGTGGGACTCATTGCTGAAAGACTTGTCAAAGTTTTGTAAATAAAAACTTTGTGTTCAAAGCCTGTTATAATAAAATAATGTAATGACTAACTTCATTATTTTTTGGATTCAACGTTTTAACAGCCGGTAAAAGTTCTATTTCATTTGCTTTATAATAAATTTGTTTAATAGTTAACATTCCATATCAATAAAATCAAATTTTGAGTATCCTTACTATTTATTTTTACTATTTTATGTTTATAATTTTACCGTTTCATCGTCAAAAAAATTGGACAAATTAAAGAACCCATTAATGCTAAGAGTCTGACGTCAAACTACAAGGATTAGCTAACCCATCACGCAAGGCAACCTAATGGACAGAAGGACTAAAGGTAATTTGTGTCGGTCACCCATCTGAACCGAGAAATGCGTTACTTGCTTGACTTTGTTATCACCCGTACTCCATTAGGCCAACTACGACTAAGAGCTAATTAGGGATCTTTAGGCCATGTTCTTAAGGAAACAGGTAGTGAAATAACAATATACTAAGGCTTAAAATCTCCATGTTACAGGTAAGCAACAATCCTGTGTTCTACTTTCAGATATCTACTGCGCTTTGCGACCGTACTCACTTATCATATGAGCTGCATACTATATGTTTTAAGTGCAAATTCTAGGCAGCAAATGGGCACTTAAAGCCGAGTGCAAATTCAGTGGCATGCTGTTGCAGAGGTCGTCTAGCTCAATATAGAAATAGGTTCACGATGGAATTATTATAGATGCTATAAATAAATATCCACTGACTATATATGGGTATTATACAACGGTTAAATATACATATACACATTTTGTTTAGAGCGTCGATGGCTCAATGGTGTGGACTGTCGCCTTTCTACCGGGAGGGCTGAGGTTCAAATCCCGACACGTACCAATGTATTTTCGAATTTTCGAAAAATATATGTACGTTATCCGACGCTCTTACGGTGAAGGAAAACATCGTGAGGAAACCTTCATGCACGCCTGCGAAGAGATTCGAAGGTTGTGTGTGAAGTCGTCCAACCTGCACTGGGCCCGCGTGGACGACTAAGGCCTAATCACCCTATACGGGTAGGCTCGTGCCCCTCGGTGGGGACGTTTAATGAGCTGATGATGATGATGATGATACAACGGTTAAATATACATATATACATTTTGTTTTGTAAATACATACATATCAATGTATAATAGAAAACACCCAGATGTTTGTACTGCCCGGGGATCGTATCCGGATCCTTTGATGTAGTAGTCGACGTCTCAACCACTACACCAAATGGGTCGTCAGAATTATAATTGTATGATATAGCTATAATTGTATGATGGGTCATACTATATATGTAAGTTCATTGACCTTCCCAAAACACAGGAGCACAAATTAGTTCGGACTGTTTTATAGGTATTCGATCATAAAACCAAACAAACAGAAGGAATGATAAAATCTCGCTAGCGTAAATATCCAAATTATTACGGCGTAATAAAGTCTAGACACAGATAAATCACTTTCTTGTGGAAACGTATTCTAGATTCGGTGTTTTCTCGTTGGAAATTCCAAAATGTGAATTGTTGGCTGGTTTTCACGGGGTTTATTGTATTTTTATTATATTCGAAATATCCACTGGTAAATTAAATACCCAATTACGTGATCGTTACTCCATCTGCAAGGATACACATCATCATCATCAGCTCATTAAACGTCCCACCGAGGGGCACGAGCCTACCCGTATAGGGTGATTAGGCCTTAGTCGTCCACGCGCGCCCAGTGCGGATTGGAAGACTTCACACACAACCTTTGAATCACTTCGCAGGCATGCATGAAGGTTTCCTCACGATGTTTTCCTTCACCGTAAGAGCGTCGGATAACGTACATATAATTTCAAAAATTCGAAAACACTTTGGTACGTGGCAGGATTTGAACCTCAGCCTTCCCGGTAGGAGGACGACAGTCCACACCATTGCAAGTATTTGTATCTTTGCAAGGATACAAAGGAAAACAAATCATTAAGAATATCTCGGAATATGAACTCGAATTAAAATAATCACAAAGATTAAATTAATTTCTATGATTATCAAGTTGAAAGACTTGAAATTACACAATAACTAAGCTTTTTGAAGGTGCTGTAGGATGATAATAGCTGCTATAAGCAGTGTGATTACTGGATATTGTGGCTTTGAATGTATTTGTTCAGTTTTAAATATATTCTCTCTCTCTTCAACCTATCGTAGTCCACTGCTGGACATAGGTCTCCCCCATTGTGCGCCAGACATCCCGGTCCTCCGCTTTTCTCATCCAGCTTCCACCAGCGACCTTTCGCAAGTCGTCGGTCCATCGGGCCGGAGGGCGTCTTACGCTACGCTTGCCAAGACGCGGTCTCCACTCCAGAACTCGTCTGCTAAATGGCCATCGGTTCTGCGACATACGTGACCAGCCCACTGCCACTTCAACTTGCTGATCCGGCGGGCTATGTCGGTAAATATAGTCTATTCAGGAAGAAATTAGGCGTGACCAAATAATGCAGAGCTTTCTCAAGAAAAAATACAATTTACTAGTTTCTTGATATTTTCACTCACACAGCGCTATCTAGCCCCAAACTAAGCATACGCCTGTGATATGGATAAGCGTCGGTGGCTCAATGGTGTGGACTGTCGCCTTCCTACCGGGAGGGCTGAGGTTCAAATACCCGACACGTACCAATGTGTTACCAAGCTATATTAGTTGAGGGTTTTAAAAAATCTATAAAAGACAGGAACCTTATATATAAAACCTTAATTGCAGATGGGGACTCAAGTACATACAAGAATATACTTGAGAGTAGACCCTATCCTGATGTAACTATACAAAAAATTGAATGCACTAATCATTTGTTATGAAATTACAATTCCACATTTTGAACGTAAATTACTTACACTAAATCGTCAAACCAGACTTCGCACAGCAATTCGTTCAGCCATACAATACAGGAAAGCAGAAAATACAATAGAAAGTCAAAAAATTATTAATCTCCAAAAAGATATTATCAATAGTCCTCGACATATTTTTGGCGATCACAGAGAGTGTGATGATTATTATTGTACCAGAGAAAGAAAAAATGAATGTAACCTTACTCAACAATCGCCAACTTTGATGGCAAAACTCCAAAAAAATGCTGCACAACTTGCACATAATTCAAGAAGCTTACTACATTGTTCTACGAATAACCGGGCAGAGCAGTTCAACAGTATTGTTGCCAAAGTAGTGGGTGGAAAAAGAGTAAACTTTTCATTGAAGAACTCTTATGAAGTACGTTGCTATGCAGCTGTTGTCGCATTTAACACGGGAATTCCACAATACACATTATACAAATCTAGCTGCAAGAGAAGCCCAGGGAAAATCTTAAAACAATTAGAATTCAAAAGAAAATTAAAAAATACTCGTAGTTTACGACATAAGCGGAGGCGTTTAAGTCTTAATTTAGGTCTGACTGATTATGGAAGTCGTTGTCAGCGTCCAGACATTAGTGAAGAGGATTACAGTAATTGTAAAAATCTTTTTTAAAACATCTCGTAGATCAAGCTGCTAACCGCCACGAGATAGAACGCAACACCATATTACAAGCTGAAAGTGCTTTATGGCTTGAGCTACGCCGATGCATTATTACGGCATCAAAATTTGCAAAAATATGCAAACGGCGGCCAAATCAAAATTCGGCGCCATTAGTTAAAACTATTTTGTACAGTTAAGACCTCAAAAATGTGGCGTCCATCAGACATGGTAGAGATAATGAATCTATAGCATTGGCACAATTAAGTCAACAAGAAAACATTGTGTTTGAAAAATGTGGCCTTTTCATTGATCCTAACCATTGTTATTTGGGAGCTTCACCAGATGCATTATGTAATGAGGGTGTTATTGAAATTAAATGTCCAATTTCGGCTTTTGGTATGAATTTTGATAGAGCTGTTGAAGCAAAAAAGGTTAGAGGATTTACACATGAATCGTTATCGGGTATAACTATAAATAAAATAATGATTGGTTTTATCAGATCCAGGGACAGCTTAATATATTGAATAGAAATATTTGCATTCTTGCTATATGGACTGGCCCTGACCATGCAACTAAAGTTATTAAAATTCAAAAGATGAACAATTTGGAAAGAAAAAATGTTACCGAAGCTGAAAGACTTTTACGAAAAATGTATCCTGCCTGAATTAATCGACCCCCGAAAAACACGTTCTATGCCGTTGCGAGAAATATTTATCTAATCTGATTGAATTGATTTTTTGATTGTTTATGACCAATTACAAAATCAATTCAATCAGATAGATAAATATTTCTCGCAACGGCATAGAACGCGCAAACACGCTCAATATCTCTCGTCATTCAATCCAAAATGCTCCTGAGTCTAGCCTACTTCAATACGTGCGTAGGCTATTTAGGTTTATGCTTAAATTGCAATAAAACATATTATTTTTACTGTATACTTTTTTTTTTATTTTAAAATCAGAACCCACTGGCGCTTCAACTTTATAAGTAACACCCTATACAAAATATTTATTTGAAAGGCTATTTATTTTGGCCGGACACGTAGTCTAAAAGCCTAAACTACGCATCCCGCATGTCGCGGTCTTACGTAAATTGTGAACTACTTTAAATAAGGAGATAATATATTGCGATCATAAACTATCTATAAATCTAACCACGGAGCTGACATTTAAAAAAAAAACATCAAAATAATTATAATCGAACATTAATTTCACCCAGCATATTTCTACATGAACTAAATAAAATAGGATCATTATTAGTCAGTCGCACTATATTCCGAACGCCATGGTGTGAGCGAGAAGATGTGTTTGAAAAGATCGCTCGCGTAACTTGAGCTGTCATTTTGTGTCAAAATACCTAAAATCGTGCTGCGCTGAAATGTGAAAGGCCTCTTAATACTATTTTTGTAAATACATACATATTATACATAGGAATCACCCAGAGCAAAACAAACAGACTTGTTCATGCACACAAATATTTTTTATTTTATTTATTAGGCTTAGCCTGTTATATTTTTTAAGGCTGAGAGCCATCTGCGCTCGCCGATTGCCCGGTGAAGCTGTATAGGCCATCTGAAGCCAACAGCAGTAGTCAGTGCAAAACTAACTATAGAAACACAATCATCCTATTAGCGCATTTTCATCATCATCATCATTTCAGCCTTTGGACGTCCACTGCTGGACAAAGGCCTCCTCCAATGCTTTCCATACGTACCGATCTGAGGTAATATGCATCCAGCGCTTTCCGGCGTCCTTAATCAGGTCATCCGACCATCATGCCGGTGGACGTCCTACGCTTCGCTTTCCGGTACGTGGTCTCCACTCAAGATCTTTCTGCCCCAACGACCATCGGTTCTCCGGGCTATGTGGCCTGCCCATTGCCACTTCAGCTTGGCGACACGGGCGACTATAGCGCATTATAAAATTAAAGAAATTGGTGCCCAGGTACACCGGACAACAAACACCGTTATTTAATAATGCACCATCATATCATATAATGAAAGATTTAAATTTCAATATATTTAACCCTTTGACCTGCAAAGACGCCTTAAGGCGCCAGACAACACATTTGCTATTGTGTCTGGAATCCCGGCGTTCAATAGGTTAATAGGTCATAATCATGGATAATACAGGTTTGGCAAAATAACAATAGGAACTTCCAAAATAACATAAAATGGAGTCATTAAAATTAATTTCATTATAATAATAATAATCAAACAAAAGATAAAAATTTAATGCCAAATTTTAATAAATTGGTAATATAAGATGACAGTTAGAAGAGCGTCGGTGGCTCAGTGGTGTGGACTGTTGCCTTCCTACCGGGAGGGCTGAGGTTCAAATCCTGACACGTACCAATGTATTTTCGAATTTTCGAAAAATATATGTACGTTATCCGACGCTCTTACGGTGAAGGAAAACATCGTGAGGAAACCTTCATGCACGCCTGCGAAGAGATTTGAAGGTTGTGTGTGAAGTCGTCCAATCCGCACTGGGCCCGCGTGGACGACTAAGGCCTAATCACCCTATACGGGTAGGCTCGTGCCCCTCGGTGGGGACGTTTTATGAGCTGATGATGATGATAAGATGTCATTCACATGAACAAGTTTGGATGATGGTTTAGTCGTCTAAATTTGTTTTTTTCTACAGTTTCCAAAGAAGCCAAGGTCGGCATAAGTTATTGACAAGTGGAAAGCCCTTCGGCAATTATCGGCAAAGGGAACCCAAGTCACGCGCCCTCATTCCACGGTTGACATTGGTGCTATTTCTCAAACGTATCGGAATTTCATATGTATGACTTGTTGTTGGACGTTCCATATGAAAAATAGGTACGTGTTTGTTTTAACTTGACCGGTTTATCGCCATGCAGTCAAATGATTTTGCGTGCATGAATGTCTGTTTGTATTAGTCGGGGTGTTTTCTACGTCTAATATATCTCTTCAACCTATTGTAGTACACTGCAGGACAAATTTCCTCCATTATCCGCCAGATATCGCGGTCTTCCTTTTTCCTCATCCAGCGTCCACTAGCGACATCGGGCCGGAGGGCTTGCCAAGACGCGGTCTCTACTCCAGAACTCGTCTGCTCCAACGACCATCGGTTCTGTGATAAGCGTGACCAATTTTAACTTACTAAACTTGCTAGCTGTCGGTAAAATTTTGAACCGTTCTTCGTTAAATCCAAATGTTTGAAAAATTATTTATAACATTAAGTTGTTTACAATGTTCTTAGTATCGTACAGAGCTATCAGATCTTAAACTAAAACGAGCGAAATACATTTTGGCTTGCTATAAAGTCATTTGATGCAAGTCAAACGATGAAGAAGAATATTAAACTTGTATCAAAGTAAAATGGTAGCATTTAATTGTTTAGCACACTTTTTTGTGTATTATAATGTGTTCACTTTTGTTGTCATAGTGTTGCCAAAATGTTGGCGAGCCTTAATAATAAAATAAAAAATATTAAATATAATCATCCGATGCGGTGTGCATCAAGAACGTAGGTTCGTGGCGAGCCTGAAATTCCGATGCCATTTGCATTTTGGGTTAGAAAAAGATCATGCTGGTCTTTGTAACAAACAACTGCCATTTCAACTTGCCAATACTTTCGATTACTATTGTTGGTCGTTAGATAAAAAAATTACTAACTACATCCACAATATTACTCACTTGGGCAGAATTTTCATTCATGATCACGTCGCTCGCTACATGTTATAATGACCTAGTAGTGTACTCATGCTTTTGATTTTGTACTCTTTCTATGACGCGTTTAGGTCAAAATTTTAATAAATAGTTTTACGTTCTAAATATAATAATATAACAATACGTATGTGTTAGGCGACTCGGATTTTTTTTTATTGCAGTTTGTTCGTAATTGAGAATCGAGTTAGTTTATTATCTAAATGTTGGTAATAATTGCTTTAGAATAAGGCTTACATAAAAGTATCTTTAGAAGATCGGAAGATAAAATATTGACAAGAAATCGGGACGCTCTGCCTGTAATTGTACGGTCCCGGTGTCCAATATCAAGTCATAAATATGGAATGTCGACGCGCCGAGTTTGATAAATAGCCTCTTAGTGATCAATATGTTGCGTAACAGATATGTCCCGGTGGACTTATGCCTTCGTCATATTCAACCCGTGTCATGGATACTATGGTTAAGGTAAATACTAAAGGTATATATAATTAATAATTATTTTATTGTTTGATGACAATCTAATAGTTAAAGGAGGAGGAAAGAACGAAGATGTCATAACTTATTAAAAACTAAACATTCCTACAGTTAGTGTACACGCGTCGAGTCTTCGGCTGCGCAGACCATGACACATTAATAATCAGCCCAAATTTTATGTCCCCACCGAGGGGCACGAGCCTACCCGTAAAGGGTGTATAGGCCATAGTCGCCATGCGGACGTGCACAGATTTCCTCGTATCAACGTACATTTAATTTCGAAATTTCAAAAACACGTGACGTGATTCGAACTAACACCCTCCAGATCAGAAAGCAACACTCCAGACCAATGAGCCACTGACGCTCTATTGTATTACATGGCACATTATCATTGTCAAATAAATTATTCGAACTATCTCACTTAGGCGGAGGAACGATTTAAACTAAATCCTCGACTAAACCAGATGTGATATGACCAGTACCGGCAAAGAAAGAAGACGCGTTGTGCGTAAAGTGTGCCGATTGGAAAATAGCATTTCCCAGTCTTTAAAATTTGCCTTCTACGCATATGGTTTGGTTTCTTCTCAGTGGAAAACTACCTCCCGAACCAGTGGTAGCTTCATTTGACATTCATAAGTGTTCTTTAAGGACCTAAACTGAATAAACACTTTTCATTTCATATATATCGACTACTACTACGCGACTTATCAATTGTGTACTACTATAATGATATTAAAATTGCAAACCCACAAATCCTTAGAAAAGTGAACAAAAAACGTGCTATTCTATTCGCAATGTCTTGAAAAACGTAAGCAAAATTCCCAATATCTAACCTTGTTATAAACTAACAAAAATGGCGTCGGCTGACTTGCTGTAAGCTTCTTATGGTGTTAAGTGCTTCGTAAGCGCCATGTTATGAACGCGTTTAGCTTTTGATTTGTGGGATCTGATAGTTGTTAGTATTCTTAGGAAAATATTTATGAGTCTCTCTCGTGAACGAAGATATATTTTTACCTCAATTCAGATTTTATTGTGTTTATGAAGTGCAAGTTGATATTTTTCTATTCAAATTAATCCATAAAGAATACTTTTTAATAGTCGTAACATATTTAGAACAGATGATTTTGAAATTACACTAATGAATGCAGCACCGGTTTGGAGTAGAGACATCTGCCGAGAATCCGGTAAGAACTTCGTACTTTACTCTGTTCAATGACTGCTTTTACAGAGTTTTGAATTTATTGCGTTTGTACCCCACCCTTTGCCAGCAGATTAAGGCCCGTATTCTAGAACGAGACTCAAGCGTTGATCTTTACTTAAATTTAGTGAGAAAGGGATGCCACTATTAATCGTATATAGGGCTATCCCTTTCCAACTGAATTTAAGTAAAGATCAACGCTTGAGTCTCGTTCTAGGATGCGAGCCTTAGGCCACAAAATGTTAATAGCTCTATCATTTCTCACCCTTCAGCACGGAACACAGCCAATTTTGGAGGTTAGTACTCATGCATTTTTATGTGGTGATAGAAAAGTCAAAATTGAAGTACCTACATAGATTCATACATACACATATATATATATACATCTTTTTAATTAAAATGATGTAAAATTAGGAGTTTATAGTCCTCGGCTCACTCAAACATACTAATTCTCACTACTAATTTATTCTACCAAACAACCGTTATTCAGCACAAGGCAACGCTATGAAGGGCGACGCATGATGGGATTTTTATTAGGTTTACCCGAAACACGGACAGCCAAACATCTCATATATGTAGCAACAGCTATGATAAATGTTTGGCTTGAAGACGTTTGCTCTCGACATATTACGGCGGTCGAATATACCATAACATTTGGTATGGGATAAGTCAGAAAAATAAGGGGCTTGCGGTCGATTTAGCCATTTAAGTAGCTGGAAATACGAATTGTTTTGTTTAGTAATATCGTCATTTACAACACATTTCTTACTCTATCAACATATTATTATTAATATGCTATTCATTTGTTTTCAATCATACCTATTTTATTGTGAAAAAGAAAACCAGCAGGCCGATCGCGTTATATTCAACGGAAACGTTTCGATTATAATATAAGTGGAGTTACGATATCCTTCCGATCCTGTAATAGTTGACATTTCCGATATTCGGTATTGCCATAATGTTAAGTTTTAATTTCGTCTGAACTAGCTGTCAAATGATTGGCGAGATAGGAAATTGACAAATAAGTGGTATTTCGGTGCAAGTGTTACGTTATAGCTGTCAAAATTTAGCGCGATCGGCCTGCAGGACCATCACTGTATAAGAGAATAAAATAAGTAAGAGCTCTTAATTCCCCGTTTTCTATATGTACATAGTGGTTTTGACTATCTCGCAGTTTCAAAAGTCAGCTTCCCGACGACGTTTGAGAGTTTGTGACCGATATAGCCCACAGGATTAGCAAGTTGAAGTGGCAGTGGGCAGGGTAGATAGTGCTTAGAATCCTTCTTACGTGGTGTCCACGTAACTGAAAATGAAGAGTAGGCTGTATCCCAAGCAGATGGACTGGTTATGTAAGCGGATGACTGCTAGGGATCACTTCGTGTGAAAATAATGATGATATTGATTACTATATATATAAGTTATAATTATAAATTGCGAAAAGTTATATTGAGTACCAATATAATTTAACGCAAAATGTATATAAGTATGTATTTTACGTATATAAAATACATATTTATATACATATATATTTATAATTATGAATATATATTATTATTATTTTTTTGCTAGTGTTAATTTTTTTTTCTTCTTTCTCTTCTTTTCTCGCCGCACCGTTTTGTCTTTCTCTGCATATCCAAAGGTTAGCTGGTAGAGAATGCCACATGGTATTAAGTTCGCCTTTGTACATAATTTATGTGTGCAATAAAGATTAAATAAATAAAATTATATTTGAGTGCCACCGCAGTGCCAGATATTGTCCCGTAAAACAGAAATATTTTGCACTTCTGTGAGCACAGTTCTCAACAGGCCAAACCGAAACTGAAGCGCCTTTTTTTCAAAGCATCAAAACTCATATTTTTAGTTTAGTATTTTAATAGTTTTTATTATATTTTTGTATATTTTTTGACGTTCATAAGTGCATTTTGTAAGCCTAATTTGAAATAAATGTTTTTGACTTTGACTTTGACAGTTATAGAGAATAATAACCGTCTATCAGTTGTTGGTGCTATGCTACTCAATCAATGCTACTCTGTCATGGTCTGGCATAATATCACCATCACGTGAGCGTCTTGACCGTCTTGTACACTAAAAAAAACAAGTAAAAATGTAAGCTATGCATAGTTAAACTTTACTGCCCAGTTTGTCAGTTATATTAGCATGAGTACAAACGTAAACAATTCACTGTAACTATCATAGCAGAGATGAATTATCATCACAAAGAGATATGGCCATGGGCTGATTACACGCTAATTTAGAGGTTCCGTTGATGGAAACATTAATAATTTTCTACTAACAATACCGTGGTATAGAAACTTTTTTGTAAAACTTGTAGTTATCATTATTTGTTACAGACTCCATTATAATGTTATAATCAATGCAAAAAAAAAAATATATAAATGTACAGGGAGCTACCTTTTCGCTCTATGATCTTCTAGAAAACATTATAAGTGTGTGTCTATGTTAATTTACGATTCAAAAGAATATTTTAATCAAATCATTTTGATGTATAAAATTAATAAAAAAAAGGTTAGACATAGGACAATATCGATTAAGAACCTTCCCATTTAAAACAGTGCTTTAGAAACCTGTCAGTAGACTATTGATAAAATTTAAAACTATTGTTTGTACATATAATAAAATATTTTTTTAAATAAATGAACAATGCATTAAAATGTAATATAATGGCATTGCTTATTTCAACATGATATGTCTTACATGAGGCCTGAAAAAGGATATTAAGTGACAGGTAATAAAAAAAGTACCTACCCACACTTAAAAAATGTAACACGCAATTTACTGGGTTAATAAGGAAGTCGCTTCAGTATAGGTAAATAACAAGGACCATTATGCCCCATTAAGCAAATGGTTAATAGGAATATTCCATTTTACATTAATTAACCTAGTAAACAAACGATGTGTTTATAATGCGGTGCATACAAGGTTCTTAGTTAATTTATTTAAATAACGATGTATTTATAAATAGCACAAGTTGACACTTAGGACTTTAATAATTATCTCTCTTCAATGTGTTGCAGTCCACTGCTGAGCATAGGTCTATTTGGCGCCAGATATCCCGGTCCTCCGCTTTCTTTTAGCCTCCACCAGCGACCTTTTTCAAGTCGTCGGTGCATTGGAGAGCACCCTACGGTTGCTAATACCGCAATAATCTATGAATAAAACATAAGGTTATTCGTGGACTTGTTCCTTTTTAGTGTAATGGTTGACAACTCAGATGTTCAGATGATCAAAAATGGGTGATTGTAAAAAATGTGAGTATTTATCTAGATTTTGCTTCTAAAAGTACATATATTTTATGCATTCACAAAAGACGTATTTATCATTACTGTTTATCTTTTTTATTCCAATAATCCCCCCTTTCATCTCCATCCGCTCAAAATATATACACATTATTTACATACGTTTAAACAAACATATTAAGTTGAGTTACTAATATGTAGCAAGTTGAATATATTTATTTTAGTAAGTAAGATTTAGCAGTTCGTATAAATTTGCCTATAATTAAATCTACCGTATTGGATACCAAAGTATAGCTAAGTTGTGACGTATTATACCATCACGATATCCCAGTAATCTGCCAGCTCAAAAGATTAAACATTATAAATTATTCACGCGCGAGTAAACTCGCTAGCAATCGTCTTTAAGACTAGTACAACCGTTAAGATCCTTTACAGCCCCGGGCTATATCTTAAGAATATTAACTGTCAGCTAGGAAATATCATCTCGTAAACGTATTATACGAACGCATAGTTTAATTAAAATTGTACTTTTCTTATTCAAAAGAAGACTGAAAGAACTTACTGGATACCTTGAGTTTTCATTAAGCTTTGTTGCCCAAGGCTTTATCTATAAATTAATATCTTCAAGCAGACTTGGCATGTTTTCGAACGATGGTGTAATAGTTCAAAAGTCGCCAAAGGCACGTTCAGTTCGATTCCCGTAGTCCTAAACATTTGTGGGGATAAATAATGTCATGATTAAGTAAAGCTCTGGGTGTTTACTTTGTGTAATATACTTTGTGTAATTTTCTTTATATTTCAAAAATGTTCACACGACCAAATCAAGTCCTTTTATATAACACTCGCATTACCATTTCGAAAATCACAAAGCAATTCGCGTGTCCACTATTACTGTTTTTTACTCCTTAGCCGGTGCGCCATGCGGCCACAGCCTACGGGTTGCAATCAGCATCGCACTATGGTCGGTTGCATCTTGCTATGCCAAATTGCACCTTATAACACTGCAGTAACGCAGAAACTAGAACTCAGGTCACTTTGTACATCGAAAAACTGGACCGGTAAAGGAAAGTCGTTCCAATTTTGGTACACTTAAGGTCGATTTTTGATGACTTGTAGGTTTACATAGGGTCTTTGGGATCAAGTTGTGGGGAAACCGGTAGAACCACTGTCTGTCCAGTACTAAAACAGTCGGGTGTGCATAGCAAAAAAATAACTACAGAACAGTTTGAAGTTATCATCGAGTCGAAGTTTGATTTACGCTGTTCGGCGGGCGACTTTGAATTGCCTGTGAAGTTTGGGATTTAACAGTTGGTGGTTTTAGAACAATATTGGTAAAGGCTACAATCTGATGGTCGTTCAAAAATGGGCTTGTTTATATTGTCTTTAAAATATGTTTCACTTAACCATGGCACGGCCACTTGGTTAGAATGGGGGAGGATCGGGGAGTACTACGAGCATATCTTGGACGACAAAGTGGACGGCGCCCAGTCGGTCGTCCCAGATATCGCTGGAAGGATATGGTGGAGGCTGATCTGCGTGAGCTCGGGATCGAAAACTGGGCAGAGGTTGCACAGGATAGAGACCGTTGGAAGTCTCTCGTTTCGGAGGCCAAGACTCACTTTGGGTCGTTGAGCCATTAAAGTTAGTTAACTATGTCGACGACCCATTTGGTGTTGCAGTTGAGAGGTCGACTGCAACACCAAGGGTTCCGGGTTCGATCCCCGGGCAGTACACACATTTGTGTGCATGAACATGTCTGTTTGTAATGGTCTGGGTGTTTTCTACGTATAATATGTATGTAATTACAAAAAAATATATAAGTATGTTTATCCGTTGTTTGGTACCCATAATACAGGCTTCACGCTTAATTTGGGGCTAGATGGCGCTGAGTGAATGTCATTGGATATATTTATTTATTTATGTTTTATCGTGTGCCCTATGCAAATTGGTGTGTGTTAACGACTACCATCCAAGTTTGTATCCGGCTTAAAGTGCCCTTGAAAGCACATAATCTTCAAACTTTTCGTACAATCAGGTGATTCAGCCTGCAATGTGACAGCGACCCATCTGGTGTAATGGTTGAGACATCGGCCATTACATCAAGTACCTGGTTCGATCATCGATTATAAACATTTGTGTGCATGTCTGTTTTTATTGGTCTGGGTGTTTTCTATGTATATGCCATCATCAGCTCAATAAACGTCCCCACCGAGGGGCACGAGCCTACCCGTATAGGGTGTTTCGGCCTTAGTTGTCCACGCGGGCCCAATGCGGGTTGGACGAATTCACGCACAACCTTTGAATTTATTTACAGACGTGGGCTGGTTTCCTGACGATGTTTTCACCATAAGAACATTGGTTAAACGTACATAAAATTTCGAAAAGCCGTAGCGGGATTAGAACCGGCACCCTCCAAATCGAAAGACTGTGTCTACATATATGAGCCACCGCACTCTATTAAGTATGTCATAAAAACAACCGGAAAATAATATGTTACAAGACAGAATTAAAATGTATAAGGAATGAAAGTTGTCGTTTCCCACCTTCCACCCCTCCTTGAGGAAGGAAGGAACACGGAAACATTTATTTTATGCCCTTTCGTACTGTTTTTGAAAGGCCAGAATTCCTTGTAATATATAGCCCGCACGAATATTGTTCCTTGGGGAATATTTTACAAAAGGAGCATTTGCTGGAAATCAACTGAAACTTATGAGATTGAAATCTGGATTTAACCTCTTAACCGCCAGCTATAGTCGCAAAATGTAAAACGGTTATAGTTATAGGCCTAGTATTAGGCTGGTAGTATATAAAAACTAGTTTCACCTTACGACGACAAAGTAAAGAAGCGTCCTGTGGGTCGTCCCATGTAAAGGTAGATAGACCGATTCGAGTGGGAAGATCCCACTATCTGCACGCAGCTATCTGCAGACAGTATCTACACCTTAGCCCTTTTGTGGCTAGATCTAGCACTTCTAGTATAGGTTAACTCCTTATAACGATTTAGCCTGAAAAAGGCAATCTAGCTCTGTTTCACTGTCTTGAAAATATTACCAAATTATGAAGTTTTTTGAGCAAGTACTTTTTGCTAAAACGCTCTAAAAAACAGTTTCATGACACGATGATTTCAGCATTTTTAGAACAGAAAAGCTTTTGATGCTCAATTCATCATTTTTATCTCTTTACCTTCTCAAAAGTCCTTTTTCTAAAACTAAGGTGGCAACTGGGTGGCTAAGGATAGGTCGGAGTGGAGAAATCTCATTTTGAAGGCCCAGATCCACCTCGTGGTTGAGCCAGTGAGTAAATAAATCGTTTTACTTCGATACACTTATACTCTAATTCAATTATAAGCAAATGCAATTCATCCCCCACCCATTTATTTGAGATTATGAGAGATAATTATTTCACATGAAAAATTCCACAGTTATTCGCCAACTCCTTCGATGCGTTTTGTCCTTTATACTTTGAATTCAATGGATTCTGTGCATGAAGTTATTAATCTCAAACCTTTTGTTTGGCATCAGACAAAGAAGGATTTTAGTTCAACAACTTAGTCGAAAGAAACTGCTCGAGTTATCTCAGTTATATGGAACTTAGTGGTATTTTATTATATGGGTTGAAACGTTTTATAAACTAATTGTATATAATATAAAGCTGAAGAGTTGTTTGTTTGAACGCGCTAAATTCTCAGGACTACTGGTTCGATTTGAAAAATTCTTTCAGTGTTAGATAGCTTTTTTATCGAGAAAGGCTATAGGGCTATATATCATCACCGCTACGAGTAACAGAAGCGGAGCAGCATGAAGAATGTTTCAAAATCGGGGGTATTTTTCATACTTCGAGCTTCGCTGGTACGCTGCTTAAACGGTTAAAGTTACACAAAAGTATGTATGAGATTATTGTTCCTTTTAAAGGTCTACAAAATGTCCCGACAGGCAATGTCTATCTTTTAAGGTTAGCTCACTATACATATTTTTTGCTAAAAAGAATTCTGAAATTGCCCCGAAACCTTTAAGTTCGAGGAGGGAAATCCTATGTTTATAGTGATAATGAAAGTATCGTGTTATCCCGAATTTAATGCGAGCGAAGCCGCGGGCAAAAGTAGTATTGTGTATTCAAAAAAAGTATTTATAATTCATGTCTTGGTGGGAATCGAACTTGGCCTTATGCCATACCTAAGTATGGCATAAGGCCAAGTTACCTTAAGCCATATGTGCTTGCCTTGCCTAAAGGTCATCTGCGGTCAGCAGTAGGTAGTCATAAACAAAAAGCAAGGTGACCAACACTTTCCACTTTTAACTGAAGTATGCACTGCACAGAGATCAAACCTGGTTACCATTGCTGTAGTAGCCGAATTCTTTACACCGGAAGTGTCGTCGATATACACGTTATCATCATCATGACAGCCTATTGTTCTATACTGAACGAAGGCGCGCGGTCCGATTTAGCAGTCGGCAATCATCTTAAGGAACTTTTTAAAGAAATAAATATAATGACTATAGCATCACAATATATTTATGAAATTAATTTACGTCCGTAATCTCATACCTTTAAAAAAATTGTGACTCACACAATTTAATACTAGGAATAGAAACTTGCTGTTCCAGACTTGAGACTACATAAAGTAGGTAAATCTTTTATAGGAAGATGATAGTTTTTCATAAGGTACCGCAAATATTGTCGAGTTACCTTTACACATGTTTAAAGCTAGAATAAAAAACCACCTTTTTAAAAAAGGTGTACCACTATTGACGAATATTTATGTGATAAAATCCGTGGTCTTAAACTGCTCACTATTTCAGTGTTATAATATATTGTTACATTAGGTAATTGTTTTTAAAAAAGGCTACACTGTTGAGTTTTCTTGTGCTTCTTTCTCAACAGGCCAAACCACTGAAGCGCTTTTTATCAAAGCATCAAAATTCATATTTTTAGTTTAGTATTTTTAATCGTTTTTTATTATTTTTTTCGTTCATAAGTGCTTTTTGTAAGCCTAATTTGAATAAAGAATTTTGATTTTTTTTTTGAATCTGCTAACTAGACACGCACGCTGATCCATAAATCTACCGTCAATTAACCAAGCAAAATCTCTGTCCCATATAAAGAAACAGAAATAATGTAAGAAAAAAATTCTATATAAAACCATAACAAGCAAACTTAGCTTAATATAGCTCGATTCGTTTCAGATTCCAGTCACGACAATGAAATTCATAGTATCCAGAATGTTTGGACCTAAATACAAATATTTGCTGGCACCGCTAGTTGGTCTCACAGTTCACGTATCTATTGAATACGAAAAACTCAAACCTGGGCGTTTACTGTTAATAATACTAAAGCTCGGAACAACTTTACCATACTGAATATCAGGTATTGAACTTACTGAGCGTAGATTGTGGGCGGGGTACGAATATTGAACAGTTACCTGGAAAAGAAATAGCAATTTTATTAGAATTGTTGTACTTCAATTTCTACCTTGATAATTCTGCAATGTATTTAGATAAAAATTACATTATTTTACTTTATACGTTCACTATGTTCTCACACTTGCACACTTAATTGTCCTTTATGTTAGTATTTTAAAGTATTAATCTGTTAACTCGATTTGCTACTACTTATTTGTATCTCTTACTTATGTATATTGTCAATGTAATAAGTGTATGTCTTGTAAACTGTCCAAAATATATAAATTAAAATATATTAAATACTTCAGCAAACTTGCAGCCGGTTCACCTGGTAATAAGTGATGGAGTGACACTTGTAACTCCTAAATAGCAACGAGTATAAAATAAAACCTAATAATTTTATGACAGAACAATGTCGAAACAAAATTATCACATTCGAAACACAAAATCTATTTTTTATTCTTCTATTTTTATTTTTCTTTCTTCTATTCTTCTTTAAGCCCGATAGCAAGAAAGCAGGAAACACGATAGCATTGACCCAACTGTAAAACAATTCCATCCCCGCGCGACATCCGAACAGTTACACCCCGTGCCAGACAAGTAACTGAGAGTCGTCGGTTGAACTTTTTACAAAATTTACAGCATCCCAAGCAACTGTCGAAAGTCGAGTTTCTAAGACGGCGACTGCAATTGCTGCCAGAATTCTAATTGCGACAGCATTTGGAGCGTGGGTAGTTTGACATTTTGTGGACCACTTTGTTCAATGGTCTGTGGTCAGAAGATTCGAATCACAGTTTTATAGACTAAGGCCCGTATTCAAGAATGAGACTCACCGTTGATCTGTACTTAAATTGAGTAAGAAAAAGATGGCGCTTTTTATCGTGTTTAGCGCCTTTCTCACTAATTTCAAGTTAAGATCAACGATTGAGTCTCATTCTAGAATATGGGCCTAAAGGTATAGTTTGTAAATCTGTGGGTGTTAACACAATATGCATATACTTACAAATACTTCAGGCATATATATTATATATACTCGGTTCTTATGTTCTCTTCTCTAACCACATACAATTAATGTCGGTGCCCATTTCACTGTCCATCCCTTCCTGACAGAACACAGTTATGCTAAAGCTCAACTTCTATTAAGAGAAAAACAGGTAGGTTTGTAAAAAAATCATTTTTATTCAAACTTCCTTAGATACTAAAAAAAAATCAAATAGATAGAGTAGCCCTTCAATAAATCTATCCATCCTACAGAATATTGCAATGGGGAATTTGGGCCACGCGGGCTCAATGCGGATTGAAAGAAAGAAATAAATTATTTATTATTTCTGCACATCGCAACACAAGCATAATAAAAAGCAGTAAAAACACACTTAATGCCAATTTCATTGTGCTACGACGTCCAAAGTAAATGAACCCTCAGCATGTGCAATTGATTGATGTGATTGGTGGGTGTTAACCTACCATCCTAAGATAGAAATCGGGACTTCTAAATGTATGTAAGGATGGTCTTACGTACATTTAGAAGCCGTCACCTATTTGGAAAACCAAAACATCCAACTATTTTAAATACCAATCCAATCTTTACGTTTGCAATCAACGCGCTATCGAAGTGATCATGTTTTATAGAAGAGAATAACTAGTAGACTTAAATATTTTTCATAAGTTCACATTATATTGTTAAATTACGTGCCGACTTAAACTTCTGCTGCGTTCGAACGTTTCTCGACTTGAAATGCAAAATATAATGCGGCACAACTTTTAATCTAATTGGATATTACCATATTTACATTTATATCGCCAAGAAAGTTCTATCTAGTATCCAATTAAACTTATAATTAATTAAGCTCCGAATCGATAATGCGGTCAGAGTTTCCACGAGTTAATTCTTCGGGGATTGCTCTGTAGTTGGTAGGAATATTCCAGACTTGAATTGTTGAGAAACATTGGCGAGGCGGAAATTGTAACGGTTTTCTTAATATATGGCTTGCAAAATAAGGCACAGGGCATAACGGATTACGGTGTTATAGACAGGCAACTATGACATTTGCCCGGTTCTATCAGAACCTACACCGAGGTTATAGTCAAGGTATAAAATAGTTGACTGACTTGATATATAAATGATTATGAAATATTTATTTATTTGGAAGACCAACAGCTTCAATACAGTATAAAAAATCACAATAAAAACAATAAGCTAATTCCTGTAATTGGCTTATTCTTCACTTATAGTAATATAATGAAATAAACTTTACGGCGAGGAGGACCGGGATATCTGGCGCAAAATGGGGGAGACCTATGTCCATCAGTGGACTGCGATAGGTTGAAGAGATGAGAGAAACTTTACGGCAAATACAAAATATATGTCATATGTTCAATATATAAATATATATATACACACAAATACATATGCATACGTACACACATAAACCTATACTTTAAAGAATTGCCCACTCAATGCTTTCCTCGCCGCAACCACACTAGTGTTAAATAGGTCTAAGTCAACAGATTTAGCTCCTTCATTAAAATTATCACAAGCACGCCACAAGTATTCATTTTGTCTGTAGTTAGTTCGCGACATTGGAAGAAACAGTAACGAGTTGTTTCTAAGGGACCTAGAAGGCACCCTCAACGTTAACTTGGACAGCAGATCCGGACAATCCAAGGAACCCGACGCCAACCTGAGTAAAAATGATATCACCTATACTGCGCCGAAGGTCCAGAAGAACTTCCTACAGTATGCAAGGTAGCTAGTAGAATCATACAGAACACCGGTACGAAAACATAGATAACGGATACATTTTCTTTGAATGTTTTCAATACGGGTGATGTAGACTTGATACCTAGGATTCCAGATAGAGAGGCGTATTCCAAAATGCTACGAACAAAAGAACAGTACACAATTTTAATTGTCTTGACATCGGTATTAAAATGTAAATAAATAAAAAGATGCTTTAGTATGAGTACTATACAACGGATAAACATACTTAAATATTTTATTGTGAATACATATATATTATACATAGAAAACACGCAGACCATCACAAACAGACATGTACATGCACACAAATGTTTGTACTGCCCGGAGATCGAATCTGGAACCCTTGGTGTAATCGGCTATTACACCATGGGTCTCAACCATTACAATAAATGGTGTTTATGAGAATTCTGCTATGTTTTCCCTAATCTTCCCTAGTCGGCTTCATTGTGACCTTATAATGCTCCACTGCAGGGACAGGCCTTCCCATTCGGCATGGGTTTGGGGATTCCGGGCTGTAAACTGTGTAATATGCGGCGGTTGACGTGTAAGCGCCTTCCGAAGGGACTCGAGATAATTATTTTTCGATCACCCATCTGACAACTGACCAGTGCTTGACCTAAGCGATCGCTAACCGAACACACTAGCATCGTATTAATAAAATATCTACAAAGTATTCACTTGTAAACTTTCGAGAAACTTCTATCAAGTTCGAGGTATAAAGGACCCTTACACGTTGCTGGATCAATAAATAATGCCCAGAAGTGTTGACCTTATCAGACTGTAAGCTTTGTGTCAACCGCAGAGCAACTGAAGTTAGATGTTTAAGCATCAAAGGAAAAAGTTTGGGATTTTAAATTAGAATATTTTATTATATTATTTCATAATAGAGCGTCGGCGGCTCAATGGTGTGGACTGACGCCCTCCTACCGGTAGGACTGAGGTTGAAATCCCGCCACGTACCAATGTGTTTTCGAATTTTCGAAATTATATGTACGTTATCCGACGCTCTTACGGTGAAGGAAAACATCGTGAGGAAACCTGCGCACGCCTGCGAAGAGATTCAAAGGTTGTGTGTGAAGTCGTCCAATCCGCACTGGGCCGCGTTGACGACTAAGGCCTAATCACACTATACGGGTAGGCTCGTGCCCCTCGGTGGGGACGTTTAATGAGCTGATGTTATTATTTCAATGATTTCAAAACTGTTTTCAAATAAACGAGACAAATATCAAATGCAATTGACCCTCGAGAATCAATTTTAAAATCACTTAGGAATCCCTCTGGGTGCAATGTACTCGTATTGACAATTACAAGAGCTCGGGGAATGTCTACTGTACTATAATTTACCTTTGAGACACAATTTTAATATCACTTAGAGAGGGACAATTTGGACAAAAAATACACTCGTTTTTTGGCTTTTCAATAAAACTTTTCAATTTTACGCACTAGGCAAAAAAGGTTAGAGCCTACCCGTAAGGTGTGTATAGGCCGTAGTCGTCCACGGGGTCCAGTGACAATTGGCCAACCTCACGCACAACTCTTGAATCTCTACGCTGGTTTCCTCATGATTTTTCCTTCGCCGTTAGAGAGTTCCGACTTTTTAACGTACATGAAATTTTGGAAATCCGAAAACATATTGGTACGTGGTGAGATTTGAACATGCACCCTCCGTATTGAAAGGCAACAGCTCACATCAATAAGTCACAATAATTAAATAAACTAACTAAATTCGCAATCTTATTTAAAGTGTCTGCGGCAAAAGTCAATTGGGCATAATTTTCATTCATATTCACGTCGCTCGCTACATGTCATGACATAGTAGTGTGCTCGTGCTTTTTTGTACCCTTTCTATGACGCGTTAAGGTCAAAATTGTAATTAATAATTGTATGTTCTAAATATAACAATAACTACACGTACCCAATGATATTCTGTATATATAAAGGTACGCCATCCGTGCCTCAAAAACAAACCGCCGAAGAGAGTACAGTTTGTACTCTTTTGTTTAGGTAAATGTGTTCGAAATTCGAATGTGTGCTGTCGCTGCATTCGGAACACTTTTTTCGATTGTTTTGTAAGCATATCACGAATCCATACTTTTTACATCATAGCGTCGGTGGCTCAATGGTGTGGACTGTCGCCCTCCTATCGGGAGGGCTGAGGTTTAAATCCCGCCACGTACCAATGTGTTTTCGAATTTTCGAAATTATATGTACGTTATCCGACGCTCTTACGGTGAAGGAAACACTGTGAGGAAACCTTCATGCACGCCTGCGAAAAGATTCAAAGGTTGTGTGTGAAGTCGTCCAACCCGCACTGGGCCCGCGTGGACGACTAAGGCCTAATCACCCTATACGGGTAGGCTCGTGCCCCTCGGTGGGGACGTCTAATGAGCTGATGATGATGTGTCATTGGGCTCCGACATTTTTTGGTTCACGTTACTTCGTGATGGTGCACCTAGTCAGTTTATTGTTCACCTACGGATAATAACAACAAACAGTGATAGAAATAGACCTCTTCAATGTTCACACACTGTATTATTATCGAAACCGGAACCCTTGGTTTAATAGTCAACTTCTCGATAACAGTATAATTAACAAGAAACTTCTAACAACGTCTTCAACAAGCAAACATACTTCAAATTTCCCCCGAACTTACAAATTCTCTTTACCATTATACAAAGATTTGACTATCGCGTTCGCGTTTTAAATATGCACAGCCCGCCTAATCAGGAATCTCACGTCAATCTTAAGGTGAGATCTCGTTAGGCAAACAAGGAAAATGTGAAATAAAACCTCCAGCCTCGCTGTCTGGTGATATAATCTGGAGTAATGGCCCTACTGCACTGTCCTTTAGAGTTTAGCCAGCCCCTGTTCGAGGATGATAACGCACGTATTTCTTCTTTATTGTCTGCCGTCTTTCGTCCAGCCGATGTTGGGACTTGGTTAAGACCCGAATACGTTTTGTAGTTTTTCGTGCACAACATTCGCTAGATTCATTGTTGTATGCGGGAAGCTGTTACATGTTTAAGTACATACAACGTGCTTCCTGGCTCAGGCAATGTTGCCACCTTAGCCTTTTTGTGGCTAGATCTAGCACTTTTTAATATAGGTGAACTCCTTTTTAAACGATTTAGCCCGAAAAGAGCAATCTAGCTTTTTTTCACTGTTACAAATATTACTAAATTATGAAGATTTCGATATGTTTACTATTTTATCGGTTGTGATGACGTTTATTTAGACGCTCTAAAAAAAGCCTTGATGACATGATTATTTCAGCATTTAAAGAACGGAAAATATTTTTGATGCTCGATTTAGCCCTAACTTTTAAAAACTCCTTTTTTAAAACTAAGGTGGCAACACTGGACTCAGGGTAATTTAACTAATAACGCTAAAAGCTAGTTGTTTATGTGGCGGAGGATGTATTTTAGTGTTTTAAGGTCAGAAATTACATTTCTCGCCGAGTGACTTGGCTCATTGTGCTCATAGACAATTAAAAAGATTTTAAGGATTGAAAATATTCATGGACAGTATAATCATTTGGCCCCTATATTACGGAAAACTACTCTACGATATCATCATCATCAGCTCATTAAACGTCCCCACCGAGGGGCACGAGCCTACCCGTATAGGGTGTATAGGCCTTAGTCGTACACGCGAGCCTAGTGCGGGTTGGACGACTTCACACACAACCTTCGAATCTCTTCGCAGGCATGCATGAAGGTTTCCTCACGATGTTTTCCTTCACCGTAAGAGCGTCGGATAACGTACATATATTTTCGAAAATTCGAAAACACATTGGTACGTGTCGGGATTTGAACCTCAGCCCGCTCGGTAGGAAGGCGACCACTGAGCCACCGACGCTATACCTAATAAAAACACATTTGTCTCTGACAAATGTGTTTTTCAGAGATATAATTATGATGGACAGTTTGCTTAAAGTTTCTCAAAGGACTTTTAATTTACATAGACGTTGCGCACTTAAAATCAACTCCCGTATGATTTCGTGTAAAAGCTTTCATAAAGTGAATGTTATATGAAAAGTACTAAACGGTTTGTGTCACATTTCGCTATGTTAAGGTCAAAATCTGTAAAGGTAATTTGAAAGAAGAAAAAGATAATAAAAGTGCGTAACATGTTGATGAATACTATCTTTAGCAAATTTGTCAAAGGAATAACGTTTCGAAATTACTATAACCTAAATGCTGTGTTACTTCAAAAAGATTTTTATAACTACAAGCACATTGCAGTGTCAATATAAAATGAAAAATTTAAGATATTTTTATACACGTACAAATGTGGGAATCTCCCGTCATAGTCGAGTTACTGACAGTAACTTAGTGGCTCGATTGTAAGCAAGAATTAAATTTACAAAAAATGTCAATCTCTTCGATACAGGTGGTCTTCCAATGATTATTTATTTATTCTTGGATAGTTTACAAGACATACACTTATTGCAAGGACAATATACATTTGTAAGGGATACAAACAAGTAGTGAAGCTTTAATTACAAACTGCCACGACAAGCACAGCTAACATGGAAGCAATGTTGCAAATTGATGATAACAGAATTTAAATGTAACGATAAAAATATACTTAAAAATACTAACTTACTACTACTAACCTCACGCACAATGGTCTACTGCACGGACTAAGTGCGGAAACCAACACCACTAACATAGAACATACTAACTTAAAGAATAATTACAAATAAGAGTGCTAGTTAGCACAAGATAACAAATTTTCTTTTTTTTATCTAACAGATCCTGATCCTTTTTCGAACTAACTTTTTTTTTTGTAAGAGTGCGGGATTGCGGGTGAATTAGAAAGTCCGAAAGAAAGTTAAAATAGTTTAATTTACACCAAAACCACAAAAATGTTAATAGTTAAAAGTAAGTTTGAGTGTGCCCGGTCGCGATGGTCTCTAAAAGTACACTAATAATTAATTTGTATGATTAAAATTATGAAGCGATCGATGCGCGGCCAATGCTGACTACGTATAGATTTTATTACGTGTTTATCGCAGAACCGATGGCCGTTGGAGCAGACGAGTTCTGGAGTGGAGACCGCGTCTTGGCAAGCGTAGCGTAGGACGCCCTGCGGCCCGATGGACCGACGACTTGCGAAAGGTCGCTGGTGGAAGCTGGATGAGAAAGGCGGAGGACCGGCATGTCTGGCGCAAAATGGGGGAGACCTATGTCCAGCAGTGGACTGCAATAGGATGAAGAGAGAGAGAGAGGTGCATTGCACCGAACACTATGGCAAAAATAAACAAATATCTTTTACAATGGCTACCTAGTTGTCTGATACTAGTAAGGCTACTTTACCAACAAAAAATTAAAGTTCTAAATAGCAAGTTATTTGGTTGGGTTTACCATGAGGAGGGGGATTTTTACGTCATCATCAAAATGAAACTGAAAAGTGTTTATTCAGTTTAGGTCCTTACAGAACACTTATGAATGTCAAATGAAGCTACCACTGGTTCGGGAGGTAGTTTTCCACTGAGAAGAAACCAGCAAGAAACTCAGTAGTTACTTTTTTCAAAAAAATTGTGTTGAATACAGAATCATTTGTAATCAAAATAATTATATAAAGCAAATTAAATTTACAATTCTTATCATATTAAGTATTGGTAAAAATATAATAATCTACCAGCTCTATCTCTCATCTATATCTCTATCAGCTCATTAAACGTCCCCACCGAAGGGCACGAGCCTTCCCGTATAGGGTGGTTAGGCCTTAGTCGTCCACGCGGGCCCAGTGCGGGTTGGACGACCTTTTTCGTAACAAATTCAAATAATCGAATAAACCAAAAAGGTAAGCAACTATTACGTTTCACGGCAGAATACTGCCGCTAAACGTATAATCGAGTGTTCGATGCTATTGCATCACCGAAGTCATTGTGTTCGGTCTTTTGTTGCTCCAATATTGAACTAATAAATCACTTAAGGGATTCAATGTTTTCTTCGGAAGGTAAAGTGCCTTCGAACGTGCCCTCCTATTCAGGGTGAGCTACTTCGAAACCAAATTGAAGAATAATAAAATTGCTAGAGTACTATCTAGCGAGGACGTCTTTGCAGTTGTGTCAATGCTTTTAGATGACACGACATCTAATTGCTGATTTTTCAAGTATAAGCACAGTATAAGTGAATAAATATATAGTGCCGATGAATCCGCATTCAATAAATTCATACTTAAATATCCACTGACATCCACACAGCGACATCTAGCTCCAAGTGAAGCGTGAAGCCCGTATTATAGGTACTAAACAACGGATAAACATACTTACATATTTTTTTGTATACATACATATATTACATAGAAAACAACCAGACCATTACAAATAGTCATGTTCATGCACACAAATGTTTGTACTACCCGGGGATCGAACCCGAAACCTTTGGTATTGCAGTCGACATCTCAACCGCAACACCAAATGGGTGGCATTGGACGCACAGCGGCTTAAAGCCTAATTTTGCCATAGCTTTGTCTGTGTATGCTATATACGCGTGTTCTATATACTTGTATTCTACGGCAGGCCTTTATAACCTGAATGATTAAAGTCAATGATATTCTGTATATATGAGGTAGATACGCCATCCGTGCCTCAAAAACGAACCGCCGAAGAGAGTACAGTTTGTACTCTTTTGTTTAGGTAAATGTGTTCGAAATTCGAAATATGTGTATGTGTTGTCACTGCATTCGGAACACTTTTTTCGATTGTTTTGTTAGCGTATCACGAATCCATACTTTTTTACATCATTGATTAAAGTGTATTATTTCTTTATTGCTATAAATCTGTTAATGAATGAAATATAATTGTTACGCCCATTGTGATGGTGATATATTTAATGAATGAAATTTAATTATGCAAGGAAGTATACATTGCAGGTGGTATCAGGTGCGCTGCCAGTGTTGGCTAGTTAAGTTTGCCTTTATTAAATTAGTTTATCAATAAACCGACTCTTGGACAATATTATAAGGAAACTTAATGTTACAATGTTTACGCCAATTATTCCCATATTGGACAGAGAATTAGCCTCGCAATTCAGCGTGGCGTGGTGACCAGCCTCTTGGGCACCTTTCCACATGATGGCGACCTCAACCAGATATTTTATTTATAGGGAGTATTCCCTATGAATAAAATATCTTTTTGTATTTATTTATGTTTCTAGGCTTTTTGTAAATATGTATATATTTGAAATATTTTTGTTTATCTTGTAAGTGATTTTTTTGTTTTGTTAATATCATATTTCCCATAATAATATTGAAACTCATATTATCACTATTAGCCCTAAGGAATTTAACAACCTCTAACAATAATCCTTATTGAAATTTCCAAAATAAAATTTGCATCTTTTCAACGTCAAATTAAATTAGTTGCCAGTAACAAACATAACCACTGACAACTCGACAAAATACCTTTTACTTTTTTGATTATTGCAAATCAATCTCCCAAAAGGTACTGCAACATCTTTTTACTTTAGGTTTGATCAGACAGATCAGCCTATAGCAGTCCACAGCTGGACATAGGTACCAGATACTCCGCTTTTGCCTCTTGTCTTCACCAGCGATCTTTTGCTAGTTTTCGGTCCATTGCTTGCTAAGATGCGGTCCCAAGATTCGATCTGTGCCATCAGGTATCCTAATCCACGCTATACCATGTCCAAGAGAGTCTTTTATTTTGAATTAAAAAAAAACTTAATATGAACCTATTATTTAAAAACTATTCGAATTTTAAAACTCATAAAATACCTGCACCATTAGCGAAACTTTGTTAAGTTGCCAGTTACAAAAAACACCGGCACCAAAACTTTCCAAATTCAATGCGCGCCGAGATTTCCACTTTTTTAAAAACATTACCCATCTCCCAAAGAGTGTTTAATCGCTTCGTTAACTAGCAACCGGCTGGAAACTTCCCCATTTGGATGCTGAATTACTCGTGCATCCGACGCTGTCTGAAGATTATACCGGAAAAAGCGCTCATGAATTCTGTACACCGCAAGAAGCTAAAACGGAACGAAAAAGCTCTTTCGGCTAAGTAGCTAAGTCGGTTACTGGACGTAAGCCGCATGAAGTTTGAGAAGCAACATTTGTAAGTATAAGAAAAAATTGGCCAAGTGCGAGTCGGACTCACCCGGAACCCTTTATGGGTAACAGAAAATAAAATCGTTTTTATTTACTTAGTCACCTACAACATTCTGAAAAATTAAAGCTTTATTATGAGAAAAAGAGCGTCGGTGGCTCAATGGTGTGGACAGTCGCCCTCCTACCGGGAGGGCTGAGATTCAAATCCCGCACGTACCAATGTGTTTTCGAATTTTCGAAATTATATGTACGTATCCGACACTTTTACGGTGAAGGAAAACATCGTGAGGAAACCTGCGCACGCCTGCGAATAGATTCAAAGGTTGTGTGTGAAGTCGTCCAACCCGCACTGGGCCCGCGTGGTCGACTAAGGCCTAACACCCTATACGGGTAGGCTCGTGCCCCTCGGTGGGGACGTTTAATGAGCTGATGATGATAATGTATGTGCTGTCGCTGCATTCGGAACACTTTTTTCGCTTGTTTTGTGAGCGTATCACGAATCCATACTTTTTTACATACCCAATGATGTAACGACTACCATCCTAGAAAAGCCGCGCGATCTACGTTCCAACGTAACTTTTGAAGCACACAAAATGGTACATTTTCTTGAGGTTATCAACTTGCAATACTTTGGGTGGATAACATAGCCGTTCCTTCGAATATTGTGAAGCTGGCAGTCTCCCGATAATGTAATTTATTGCCGGATAAATCAGACGAAGTATAACGCGTTCTCTAGAATGCATCGAGTTAAGATTACTCGTATATTACCTTATAAAAACAAATAAGGTTTTACTAAATGAAAATGAAAAGTGTTTATTCAGTTTAAGTCCTTACAGAACATTTTTTAATGTCAAATGAAGCTACCACTGGTTCGGACGGTAGTTCTCCACTGAGAAGAAACCAGAAACCAATAGTGATAAATTATGTTCGCTTTACTGCCATTCTTAAAGTTACTATAATGTGGGATGTGTTTTAAAATGAAACAGTTCTGTAACTTGATTATAAAGTTATAAATACTCGTAATATTTTACTGCAGGTACTAATTGTATGAAAACCGGGATGTGTGTAAGTATATAAAGGATATCTATGTCCAACCGCGGACATTATTATTGAATGTATCAGAGATCTGTAATTCAGTGCGAAGTATTAAGAAAAATTAAAGTAAGTAGGGTTAGTTTTGGAACTCGGGGCGTAGAAGATCTTGATCAAGTTTTTTTTATGTCAGTGTAAGTGTTTTAAAATAACTGTCATTTAATACGTTATCAATGAATGTTTTAATGCCAATGATTATTAAAATTCAAGCTTATTACCAATTCTTTTCGAATAAAATAATGAAACAAATATTTAACTAGATCATCACATATGAAATTTATCAGACAATAATTTAATAGGGAGAAAGTTTCCATCAATATTACATATAGATTGGTTTGACTGGGTTCAAAATAAAACTGAAACGCGTATTATGAAATTTATTATAGCTAAACAAACACCTCTAATAACCGTTCTGATTATCCATATATTGAATAATATATTTCTTTCTTTCTTCTTCATATAAAAAAGGTATAAAAAGTGACTTGATAATCGAAATCCGGTCGTAATGCCATAAAAAATGTATTAAAATATGTAATTTCTAAAAGACCGCAATGAATATCGTAAACGAACTGTCATTTAACACGTCTATTCTGTAGTATTCCTGAAAAATCGTTTAAAATCGAATTTAAGTCAATAACTCGACAATCACATCAAAAAAAAGTTTCTGACCAAACTATAATGAATGATGAGCGTCGGTGGCTCAGTGGTGTGGACTGTCGCGTTCCTACGGGAGGGCTGCGGTTCAAATCCCGACACGTACCAATGTATTTCGAATTTTCGAAAATATCTTGTACGTTAACCCGACGCTCTTACGGTGAGGAAAACATCGTGAGGAAACCTTCATGCACGCTGCGAAGAGATTCGAAGGTTGTGTGTGAAGTCGTCCAATCGCACTGGGCCCGCGTGGACGACTAAGGCCTAATCACCTATACGGGTAGGCTCGTGCCCTCGGTGGGGACGTTTAATGAGCTGATGATGATGATATTATGAAATAACCCAAATATCTGATTTTGAAAAGAGACCCAAGTTGTACAAGTCAACCGTACCGCGGCATAATCAGTTTACGAATTACAAGTGCCCCGCCGGGGATTGACTCTGTGACCTTCGGCCCAACACCTGGGCTTATTTAACTTTATCACGGAACGGAGTGCGTCATTTTGTTTTATCGTCCGTCGGTTTTAGTGTTGTATTAAAAGTAAAAAAGTTTTAAGCTGTTCAGAGTTGACAGATGGTGCAGTGAACTTAGTTTGACGCTGCAGCCAACTACTTTGGAACTAGTTTTTTTAGGAGTTACGATGGTGATTTAAGCATAAGTTATTTTTTATAAGCATGGCCAAGTACTTGATTTCAGGGGTTAGATTCCAGGGCGAAGAACTGAATTCCATCAGAGTCGAAAATCATTATTCTACGAGTATCTTAGGTAACAGACGAATAAATCCTATGGTTGACCCCACTTTTTAAATGATTTCATTATACGTATATTTGGTATTTTTTTTTTATTTATAAAGGAGAGATATTTATTATTCTTTCAGAATTCTTTCCATATTTGCGGACATGAATATGTTGGGACAACTTTACTTATATAATTCATTCATCAGCTCATTAAACGTCCCCGAGGGCACGAGCCTACCCGTATAGGGTGATTAGGCCTTAGTCGTCCACGCGGGCCCAGTGCGGATTGGACGACTTCACACACAACCTTCGAATCTCTTCGTAGGCGTGCATGAAGGTTTCCTCGCGATGTTTTCCTTCACCGTAAGAGCGTCAGATAACGTACATATATTTTTCGAAAATTCGAAAATACATTGGTACGTGTCGGGATTGAACCTATTACCTCCGGTAGGAAGGCGACAGTCCACACCACTGAGCCACCGACGCTCAACATACATAACTACATACATATTATTATATGTCTATAACAAAAGGGGGCGGGGCCGAGGGTCCTAGAAAACCATCTATACCCTAAAATGGCGAAAGGTGTTCCAGCGATATTTGAACAATAGTCAACTTTACTGAAAAAATGCAATCGGCTAGGAATTTCGACTGAATTCTATTCCAAAATCCGACAGAAAAAATACACACAGCTATACAAAAAATTAAGTAAAAGTATTCAGCAAGCAGACAACAGTTAGAGACTATCTGCTTCAGGTAAAAAATGTATGTACTCTATCAAACCTGTTTATACAAAACTAAACGCAAATGTTTTGCCTTTTACATACGATAAACAAACAGCCCTAACGAGGGTCGAAGCCTAGACTTATCCTTAGCATTCTCAACATCAGTAATGCGAACGAGGTCAAATATAGTCAAGATGTTTCCCTGACCATGTTTAGATAATATTGATTAATTGCCTCAATCAACCACTTCAATAGAACAAATCGTTCCAACCTTCAACATGATTCTAAGACAAATCCATTAAAGGTTTGGTTGCTCCGCAATTTTCTTTAGAAATACGATCAAGCGAACATTGAGAGCTTTATCCTGTAAGATGAGTAAATTACATCTGTTAAGTACATTATTACGGTGAAGGAAAACGTCGTGAGGAAACCTGCGCACGCCTGCGAAGAGATTCAGAGGTTGTGCGTGAAGTCGGCCAATCAGCACTGGGCCCGCGTGGACGACTTAGGCCTACACATCCTACACAGATAGGCTCGTGCCCAGTGTAGTATACTTCTGTAATAGTTATTTATTTGTCCTATATTATGGTAAAAGAAATGTACAGTGAAGAAACTACGAACGCAGCATTGATACAAGTTGCGTATACCCTCACAGTATTTATATTTAAGATCATCATATCATCATCAGCTCATTAAACGTCCCACCGAGGGGCACGAGCTACCGTATAGGGTGATTAGGCCTTAGTCGTCCACGCGGGCCCAGTGCGGATTGGACGACTTCACACACAACCTTTGAATTTCTTCGCAGGCGTGCATGAAGGTTTCCTCACGATGTTTTCCTTCACCGTAAGAGCGTCGGATAACGTACATATATTTTCGAAAATTCGAAAACACATTGGTACGTGGCGGGATTTGAACCTCGGCCCTCCCGGTAGGAAGGCGATAGTCCACACCATTGAGCCACCGACGCTCTAATTTAAGATATTATTTAAGAATTGTTTGTTTTGAAATATGAGTTATTTATTTAAATTAAGACTAAACTATGGGGTGGAGGGTTGATAAGAGATACAGGATACTCTTAGTTCAGGTATCAGCCCACCAAATTTACTCACTTTTTGTTAATAGTTAACTCTCATTTATTTATGTAACTAAAATGTAATTGGTGAGAAATAACTTACTATTATTATTGGACTAACGATAGTTGATCTCGAAAATTATCTATACTATCGATAGCTTAGTTTATCGCAATAGTATTGGCACACTGCAATACTATCGATAGTATTTCTTTCTTTCTATATTGAGCTACCATACTATCGATAGTATTTCTTTCTTTTCTATATTGAGCTACCATACTATGATAGTATTTCTTTCTTTTATTATTGAGCTACCATACTATCGATAGTATTTCTTTCTTTTCTATATTGAGCTACCATACTATCGATAGTATTTCTTTCTTTTCTATATTGAGCTACCATACTATCGATAGTATTTCTTTCTTTTCTATATTTGAGCTACCATACTATCGATAGTATTCTTTCTTTTCTATATTGAGCTACCATACTATCGATAGTATTTCTTCTTTTCTATATTGAGCTACCATACTATCGATAGTATTTCTTTCTTTTCTATATTGAGCTACCATACTATCGATAGTATTTCTTTCTTTCTATATTGAGTACCATACTATCGATAGTATTTCTTTCTTTTCTATATTGAGCTACCATAATCATCGATAGTATTTCTTCTTTTCTATATTGAGCTACCATACTATTGATAGTATTGCAGTTTCCAATAATTTTGTCGACGCTCTTTTATATATAATAATAGAGCGTCGGTGGTCTCAGTGGTGTGGCTGTCGCCTTCCTACCGGGAGGCTGAGGTTCAATTCCGACACGTCCAAATGTATTTTCGAATTTTCGAAAAATATATGTACGTTATCCGACGCTCTTACGGTGAACGAAAACATCGTGAGGAAACCTTCATGCACGGCCTGCGAAGAGATTCGAAAGGTTGTGTGTGAAGTCGTCCAATCCGCACTGGCCCGCGTGACGACTAGGCCTAATCACCCTATACGGGTAGGTCGTGCCCCTCGGTGGGGACGTTAATGAACTGATGATGATGAATAATATTGTGTTTAAACTAAGCTAATCATAGTATCGATACTATTGCTTTTGTCCAACTATCGGTGGACTATCGATATGCCTACATAGTCGACTATGGAGCGTCAACACTGCTCGTGCCCCTCGGTGAGGATGTAAAATAAGCTGATGATGATGAGGAGAGATATGCAGTGAGACATTATACGCTGAAGATGATGAGGAGTAAAACTATAGATTAAAAGATAACCCACAAAATCATGCAATGCGAAACCTTTTTTAATACATTTCATACCGAATCTTAAAAGAATTTCATATAAAATCCAAGAACACGATGCTCTGGGATTTGTGAAATCTCGAAAAGGTTAAGGTAACAATTGTTGGCTCGTTAAAATGGAATACACGCAGGTCTAGCGAGAGAATATCTCTCGAAATGTACTTATTTCGTGCAAATCTATCTCGATTACTCTATACTTTATTTCGTATCGCTAGGGATGAGTAAAAAGGGTTTTATTTTAATCTATTACATATAAATAAAATTTGAGTGTCTGTTTTGTATTGAAATAACATTTTTTTGTTCATGCGTATGAATATGTCTACGGTATGTATTACTTAATATGCCAAAATAACATTTTATAAAATTTTTTGTCTGTGTTTGTTCCGGATAATTTGGCAGGTAGCCGATGTAATAAGGACAAAATTTTAAAATAATGCTTTTTATTTTGCAAGCAAGCGTAGCGTAGAACGCCCTTCGGCCTGATGAACCGACAACTTGCGGAAGGTCGCTGGTGGAGGCTGGATAAGGAAAGCGGAGGACCGGGATAAGTATCTAGCGCAAAATGGGGGAGTCCTATGTCCAGCAGTGGACTGCGATGGTTGAAGAGAAAGTAATGTTTTACCGCGCGGCATCCGCGCGCTACGTGACATAACAAAGCGATTTTCCCTTAGTGTGGTAGCCGACGTTTCAACCATTACACTAGTAGGCTCGTCGTTATTATTACCAGATTTTGATACCAAAATTGGAAACTTACACAAAATAACCATCTTTAAAGTAATTAAAATCGGTTCTTATAAAGAGGTCGGACCGGAACCCGGGTTGGTGTCATTTCCCCCGACACTTGTTAAACTCTTCGGACAATCTTAATAAATCAGGGTACAATTTTCGAAAGTCAATTACGCCACCAATTAAAACGGGACTTACTCTTAATAATATGAAAGTCAAAGTTTCCATGCATAAATCACGCGGTGGTATCCTGAATATCTGACGGGACCCAAAAATGTTTTGCAAAGTTCTCTTTTAGTACGTTTCTGCAAAATTTGACGGGGATGTTTTTTCGTAAGCGCTACTACTACAGTGCAGGTAACATTAGTATTAATAAAATATACGTGTTGATGGTGATCCGTGTTATAGTGGTTATGTGTATAAATGGTATCGAAAAATTTTAACAAAAAAAATACGAGGGCCTGGGATGAAATAAGACTTCATTCCAATAAAATATGTTTTCGTTTGTTTTTTTCTGCAACGTGCAAATTGTTAAGATTTTTTGAACATATTCTATAGAAAAAAGTCATTTTTTGAGACCAAGTATTTTTTCGTTCGGGGGGCTATCGCGTTTTTTCTGATAAAATTTTTCTGCCAGTTTTAGCCTCATGGTTCGATCCCAGGGCGGGACAAACATTTATGTGCAAGAACACATCTGTAAAGGTTCAGGTGTTTATATGTACTGTTATGAGCTTCTTGGAAGTAGTTTATAAAAAAAGAATAATTTAAACTTTAAAAGGCAGCCGTCTAGCTTGGATGTTGGAGTGAGACTGATGAATATATATGGGATTTCGGACTAAAGCGAGAAATTATGATATTAAAAAAGGTAGGTCATACGCAAGACCGGGTGCATATGCTATCTATAACAGTACTATGTATTAACAAATAAAAAGTAATTAATACAAGCATGTCTGATTTCCCAAAAAACGTCTTCCCCTGCATTTTAGAGCACAGTGCTAAAACAGAAACTAGTAGGATTGGTAATAAATCTTAACGACCGTAAACATTAGGTAAAACAATTATTAGAAAAGAAGTGGATTGCTTCCACTCCGAACTATATTGCTAAAATGACATCTTTTCAAAAGTACACCGGATTTCACAACTTTACGCCTGAAAGCTAGATAGAACATCGCCAGACGTTTGGGAGTTCAGAACTTTTAAATGTCAACGTCTGATCTTGAGGGTCGTTTCGTTTTAACTTTTTCTTATAGTTTTATGAATACTTCAATTTCATGTCAGAAAAGCTTCAGTTAAAAGATAACGTGATATCACTTGCAAATTTATTAAAATTATATATACTTACTTATATATTTTTTTATTCATGAATGGCTTGTTCTTGAGAACAGACTATCCTAGTGGAAGAGACGTGTTCTAAGACGGAGCGAGCTTGCCCAAAGAAAGCGTATTCACTCGTTTTTTGAATGCCACAGGGTTGTATGTGGCCGGAAACAGACGCAGGCGGGTCATTCCATTCATTTGCAGTAAGCATAATGAAAGTAGACGCGAAACGCTTAGTCCGAAAACGTGGAACGATATTTACTTTGTGCGATTTTTCCCAGCTATGTTAAGACATTGCAGGTAAAATCACCTGATTGTCCAAAAACAGAGATAAAAGTGCATCGGAGGGCATGTAAGCCGTCGGTCCCGGCTATAATCTTAGGAACTAGGATGGTAATAGTGAACACCTATCAGCGACATACGGGTCCGGACCACTGCCATTTCAAATAAGACCTTCATCATCATCATCATCAGCTCATTAAACGTCCCCACCGAGGGGCACGAGCCTACCCGTATAGGGTGATTAGGCCTTAGTCGTCCACGCGGGCCCAGTGCGGATTGGACGACTTCACACACAACCTTCGAATCTCTTCGCAGGCGTGCATGAAGGTTTCCTCACGATGTTTTCCTTCACCGTAAGAGCGTCGGATAAGGTACATATATTTTTCGAAAATACATTGGTACGTGTCGGGATTTTAACCTCAGCCCTCCCGGTAGGAAGGCGACAGTCCACACCACTGAGCCACCGACGCTCTAATAAGACCTTGGCTGTTAGAAATTAAATAAATATCTTCTGACATACATACACACAGCGCCATCTAGCCCCAAGTTAAGCGTGAAGCCTGTATTATATGTTACATACTTATATATATTTTTTTATTAATACATACATTGTAGGAAATGTAGTACTAACCTTTTCATTTTTGTTATTTACTTTTATTCAATTTTACAATATGTATTTACATTATTATTTTCATTATTTTCACTTCAATATCACTATGCATTTCACTTTAGATTCTTTCAGCCGCAATTACTTCGGTCCGGGAAAACTTATATGAACCGGACCCACTGCATTCGATGCCTTAGCATTTTTCCATCGTTCTCCATTGAATCTTTTATAGTTTTCCCCTTATTTTTAACTTTGAATCACCTTTTTCATTTATTTGACATGTTTATTTATATTTTTGACGTTCCCCCTAGCAACATTCAATTTACTCTTAAATTCCTTATTTTTGGTATACGACCTACGTAAAAATCTTTTAATTTCGAATCTAAATAGAAATGATTTCAAATTCGACGGTTGTCAAGGGTTCCATATAAAGAGAGGCCTTTGGCTGCTGTACGGGTCTTTTCGATTCATTCTTTTACCAGTTTCTTTTGGATTATTTTACTAGTCTGATACGAGTCTATTCTTTGTGGAGAATCATAATATACCAAACTCTCATTTACATTCCACAAATCGCTGCTGCCGCTGCTGCTGCCGAGGCTGTTACGTGAGAAGCCAAACTATTCGAGCTTCGGGTGTCCTATCACCGGAGCTGACGCGCACCAGGTGCCAGTGAATCCCTGGAAGCGCCCTAATACTACGCGGCTCTGTGGAATCAAGCCCTCCACGGCGCCTCAAACTCACTGCCGTGCCATCCTGCTCATCCTGCGGTTTACCGGTGCATCCTAAGCTGTAGAAGACGAACAAGGAAGATTCAAGCTACCACATATACACCATCATACACACCTCTCACTTTACACCTCCACTCATTCCCATCCACGTTTATTTTATTATTTATTTATTTATTGTTTATGCACACATACAAACTAGTCAGAACAATATATAGTGAGAAAAAAAGTACAAAGGTACTGCTTATTCCGAATGAATTTCTTCCAGCAGTCCTAAACAGGAAAAAAAACATACTGAGACAGGCAGACAAAGTGCGCAACTACACAAAGAAACTATTACATAAATACATATTTAACTAAGTTTGTTACCTGAACCTCACATTCAATATAAATATACAAACATATAAATATATACATACACTAACATAGATATATAAATAAAACACATACATACCATCCCAAAATTTAATATATATATATATACATAAACATACATAATTAAAAATAATTTCAGCTAGGAAGATAGAACCCTTGACCCGTTTTTGAATATTGAAATACTAGTTTAGTTAATTTGTATTAGGTCTTTATATTAAATTCCATATCCCTCTATTATTGGTCTTCTCATTTGTCGTTTCACGACAACATATTATACATAGAAAACACCAGACCATTACAAACAGACATGTTCATGCACACAGATGTTTGTTCACCGAGGATCGAACCCGGAACCCTTGGTGTAGCAGCCGACGTCCCGACCATTACACCAGATGGGTCGTCCCAATTATACACAATAGTAAAATCTACTGACACAAGCAACAGAAAGACTAATCAATAAGCTTCATCGATTTTCGTAATGAATCTTACAGTTCCAATCGAGCGAAATGCATTCACAGAAATTCTACTTATAAATCATATGACATTAATATCTCGGGTTCACATTGCAGTCGGGTCTTAACTAATTATGTTGAAATGGCTCCGCCCACAGATTTCCCAATACAGGAGATGGGGCAAGCCGCGTTAAAAAGTGCGACAAATGTATGCTCAACGAGCATACACTGGCTATAGTTTACGCTCCGTGAGACGAATGAAGACGCACGAATTTTAGAAGAATTACCGTTTTTTTTCCAAAATGCCATTCTGTGCAATTGTAACATGCCATCATCGCAGTGAATCAGTAAAATTTACCAAGAAATATAATATCTTTTCACAGGTAAGAATTGAAAAGTAATTGCGACACTGGGACTGCCTATAAACTTGGCGGCTTGTCCAGTCTAATTGTTATTCAGATGTCTGTGGCTCCGCCTTATCGGAAACTAAAGAGCTGATTCGAATCCAAGTTAAGAATTGATTTTGTCTACATTACATCTGAGTTCTAAAGTGGGTGCAGCGTTCGACTACGTGACACGGAGGTTGGGGGTTCGTAATGCGGGGAAATAGCACTTTTTGCGTTTTTTCTTGTTTGTTAGAACGTTGCAGACTGAACCTGTTTGGCAGAGAAGGTTGACACACGTTAAGCCGTCGGCCTCGGGTCCAATTTTAGGATGCACTATAATCGTTAACACCTTTTTTTTATGCAGTGGGGATGTTTCGACTTCCACGCCTGTAGATAGAGGCATCGGCGCGGATTTGTGGGACTAGTTCACCGAAGTGGCGCACTCTTTCTGAATGAGAGAGCGTGCCACGACGGCGCCTCATCCACCAATGGGTCGGGCACCCCAAGTTCGCTTTTGGCAATCACCGGGGTGTCCTGACGGTCGGCCCTGCCTTTGCTGGGCCTCCCCACGCTTAAGGGAATAAAGCTGAAACTGACAGAAAATTCTAGCAGAAAAAACGCGATGGCCAGGAACGAAAAAGGCCTTGGTCCCTGTTTTTAATATGTTCGATAGAACATGTTCAAAAATATTTCTAATATTTGCACGTTGCAGTCAAAGGTTCTAAATGAAAGCAGCCTTTTTTACGACCCATTTGGTGTTGCGGTTGAGAGGTCGACTGCAACACCAAGGGTTCCGGGTTCAATCCCCGGGCAGCACAAACATTTGTATGCATGAACATGTCTGCTTGTAAAACACCCAGACCATGGTGTTTTCTATGTATAATATGTATGTATTTACAAAAAAAAAATGTATATCAGTAAGTTTATCCGTTGTTTAGTACCCATAATACAGGCTTCACGCTTAACTTGAGGCTTGATAGCGCTGTGTGAATGTCAGTGGATATTTATTTATTTTTGGCACATAGTCTTTTTTCGTCCCTGACTATCGCGTTTTTTCTGCTACAATTTTCTACCAGTTTCAGCCTCATCTTAAGGGAGACTTCTGGTGGTACACCCCGACATTTCCCAGACAGGAAAGTTGTACGATAATTATCGTACAACTTTCCTGTCAATTAATGATTATAATGAATATAATAATTATAATGATTATAATATTCCTTTAATGATTATAATCATTAACACCTACCGATCCGCATTACGCCCGCGTTAGTTTGCCGCCTCTTTTTGAATAGTTCGTCACTATATTTATCGAATAAAAGGAATCGAATCAAGATGATTTCGACGTTTTCCGAGTTCCAACACAAAGGAATTCGATTTGCATGGGGCATAAAGGATTTGGGACCGACGCCGTGACGCAGTTATAAAGGTCAGTATTGTCATACGGTTATGGAACGGGGAAGGGTTAAAAAAGATATTTCGATGTACAAAAATTGATGTTACAAAATGTGTGTGTTACGGAAAATGAAGACTCATTTTGTGTTGCAAGTATTCAAGACCTTTGTCTGTATTGTCGCTTGCCATCAGGTAAAGCAAAGACAATAGCCTTGATAATAAAATAAAATAAAAATAAAAATTATTTATTTCAGATTTACATCCATAGAATGTTAGTACGTTAGCAACAATTTGTCTTAAAATAAGTTAGTATACAGTGTTAGTAAGTTACAAAAAAATTACACAAATTGACTTGTAACTGTTCTTATCCAATGGGTTTGGATGGGACAGTCAGGTCGGGCAATAATCGTCCTCAGAATGCCATTGTCGCTGGCTCTCATACGTCGCATCAAAGATGCAGCTTTCTTGCGCATGATCGCGTGCAACGTCCACCCGAGCGTCCGCGAACATTCCGAGGCGCTGCAGATCGCGGCAGCCGCGACAGCATTCTGAAGGCGTTATTATATTGTATTCGTAGGGCGTTGTAGGTTCGACGCGCATAACTCACCCACAGACCACTCGAGTAAAACGATTGACAAAACGCCCTAACTAGAGTAATCCTGACCTCCGCCGTACTTCGAGCGAACCTGCGTGCGAGCATATTGCTTCTCTATAATAAATAATCTGCAAAAGCTAGTAAATATAATAATTATTTACTAGCTTTTGCAGACAGAACCTCCTAAATCAAAAATATCAGTTAACACCAATCATAATAAGTCAATTTATTATTTTACAAGAATTTAAGTTATTTCACATGGTAAAATACAGCAGACAAATCAGTTCATATCTCAAACGTTATCGCAACCAGGAAAAACCTGGAAGACTGCCATAACAATTCTCATGAAACTAAACTCATTAGGGAATCACATGCATTAAGTGTACAAATAGTCTTTGTTTAAACTGCTAAATTAATTCATGTAGAAAAGTAACTAAATGTAATTACTTACCCAAACCCATGTATGGAATATATGTAGAATACACATATACATCAAATTGGAATGGCTGTTTGAAATATTAAAATAATTTTTCTTTTCTTCATGCATATGAATATATATTTCACATTACATACCAGAACAACATATATTTGAAATGAAAAGGTTTCATTTCATTTCATCATATATTTCAAAGTTTAGTTTGTCGGTTTGTTCCGGATAATCTCTTAACCGCTGGACCGATTTGGACGGGACTTTTTTGGCAGGTAGCTGATATAATAAGGAAGAACATAGGCTACCTATTATATTTAAGAAAATACTTTTTATTTCCTAAAGTTACATAACCCGCCGGATCAGTAAGTTGAAGTGGCAATGGGCTGGTCACGTATGTCGCAGAACCGATGGCCGTTGGAGCAGACGAGTTCTGGAGTGGAGACCGCGTCTCGGCAAGCGTAGCGTAGGACGCCCTCCGGCCCGATGGACGACTTGCGAAAGGACGCTGGTGGAGGCTGGGTGAGAAGAGCGCATGACCGGGATATCTGACGCAAAATGTGGAGCAGTGGACTGCGACAGGTTGAAGAAATGGTGATTGCATTTTGATACTTAAACTATTAAGAAGAAGGCTCAGAGTCAGTTTGCGGTGAAGTATGTTTAAGTACAAGGAAGAAAATGCCCAGCTTCGAGATGATGCGTTCACTTGTTACACTTTCACTGAGCAATCGTTCAAGCGAACCGCGTACTTTCACGTGAAAAGGCTTTTAACCCTTATCAGGCAGTTGCAGTTACTTCATCATTATAAGCTCATTAAACGTCCCCAACGAGGGGCACGAGCCTACCCGTATAGGGTGGATTAGGCCTTAGTCGTCCACGCGGGCTCAGTGCAGATTGGACGACTTCACACACAACCTTCGAATCTCTTCGCAGGCATGCATGAAGGTTTCCTCACGATGTTTTCCTTCACCGCAAGAGCGTTGGATAACGTACATATATTTTCGAAAATTCGATAACACATTGGTACGTGTCGGGATTTGAACCTCAGCCCTCCCGGTGGGAAGGCGACAGTCCACACCATTGAGCCGCCGACGCTCTTACGTGGCAGTTACTTAGTTCATCAAAACCCTTTGTGTAGTCGACTTCTGAACCAATACAAGTCAAAGTACGTCTTCCAATATAAGTAAGTCATCAGCTGACTAAATGATCTCACCGAAGGGCATGAGTCTACCCGAAAAGGGTGTATAGGCCTTAATTGTCTGCTCAGTGCGGATTGGCCGACTTCAACCAGAACCTTTAAATCTCTTCGCAGGCGTACGCAGGTTTCCTCACGATGTATTCCTTCGCCGGAAGAGCGTCGGATAACGTACATATAATAAATTCGAAAACACATTGGTATGTGGCTGACCCCTTGGTATAGTAGCTTATGACTCGACTTTAACACCACATGGCGTCAAAATATCTAACAAAGATGGACGTCAGAAGCGGTTTAATCTATCAAAGGGATACAGTGATAATACACGGGAATCAATATCGATAATATTAAAAGGTAAGCTATTACCCCGGACAAAATTACCCTTTATTATATTAATGACGTAAAAGGTCGTTACACGGCAGCAAAATAACGAGAGCTACTAGTAGTGTATATTTAGTCTGGAACAGGGAACATGGTAACAAGATTTTTTTGTAACCAAAACAAAAGCGATACTGAGGTGATCGTTCGTCACCTGATCTATTATTGTATTCATATTATAGAAACATCTATTTTAATTATATAGCGTATGTACATTTGGATGGTTGTTTAACGTACTATTGAGGCTATAATCGTTTCCGGAATCAATCCTCTGACATTCACACTGCGCCATCTAGCTCCAAGTTAAGCGAGAAACTTGTAATTTCAGTACTAATTTTTAAATAAATATTATACATAGAAACACCCAGACCAATGCAAACAGACACGCTCAGTAACAAATTGTTAATAATAGGGAAGATGCACAAATTTTATTTTTCCGTTTATTTTAAAGAACTACATTTGGAATAGACCACAAGTATATTTAAAAATAAAGAAACTGTCATTTTCTGCATAAAAATGCGGTTTGAAATTGACAATTTCAAATTTCGCGCCATAAGAAAGAAAGATTTATTTGGCACAAAATAAAAACAATAACAGATTACAGAAAATCTTAAAGGCTAGTGCCAAACAGGACCTCACTCAGCAAAGGCCCTGACACGCAAATGCATGCCTGGACGCTGATTTTCAATGAAGCCCTTTTGGTGTACAGTATTACAAACTAAAATAACTGATGAAAAACGGGCTGGCGTGACGTTTGACGTCAGATATGTGAATGTACCTCTGAATAAAATCAAGGACTTTCATACTTTTGCATTTTTTTCTCGACTGTCGAGACCTAATTTATAAGAATTTTAAATAACTGATAATGTATGGATTAATGAATTGATACTCCGGAAAAAAGCCGCGTTGACCATACTTTGTGCCAATGTGTTCATCTAATAACAATTATTGTTTTTGACTGACACAAAACCAGAAAAAAAGAGATTTCGAGCTGTGAAGACGAATGAATTATTCCTCAAACTATTTTTCGATGCAGTGAAGACGACGTTGATGTTAGAATACTTGTTATATAGTACTTGTTATTCTTCATCTACTTGTATGAAAAACAAACATATTTGCCTACCTAATACAAATACAATAACAAAGATGTCTATAACTTTTTATTGTAAAGATAAGGAATCATTTTAAAAAGTTTAAAAACTTTGTGAAGAGAGATACTCATACCCCATATTTTTGAATGCTAAAACAGAATAATGCATTTGACACCTGAATCTTGTAAGCATTGAAAATACACCAAGTTTGATTGATTTATTATATTACAGTCACAAAAACATACAAACTTACACAATTATGATATAAATTAAATAATGTTTTTTAACAAAGGAAATTATTATTATTTCTTCTTGTTATCGTAAGAGTGTAGTGTAAGTGCCATGGGATGAGGACTGCACAGGGCAGTTCCATGTGAAAATCCTCAAGGCAGCGTTTTCCAAGCAGTTTCTGCTGACACTGTGATGAGTTAAAATATAACCTTTTCTTTTTGCTCACTCACTTTAATTTTCATGTTTGGCATTATGACATTATGCTTTGATATTTTAATAAAAAACCGTAAAAAGTCCATATTTCACATCAGGCTTATTGCGGTTTGTAAAACTCACTTCCGACAAAAATAAATTACAACCATGTCAACATTAACTTTGGTAGTTTCCTGGAGACTGCTTTTGCAGTCCTAAATTGCATTTTTATTCGAAAAATGCCGATTTTGTCGTTTTAATGTTCACTTTTTACTAAACCTTTAACGTCAAAATAATATGTCATACATAGATGACGTAAATGACAGTGGTTGGTGTTTAAATTTACGTTCCGTTTCAAGTAATTTAAATTCGTAATTATTTTTAAAAAACAGCGTAAATTAAAATATAAACCTTACGGTGTCCCTTCTTTTATGTTATTTTAACATTTTAATAACAAATATTCATTTATATTACATTTGCATGTTCCCTATTGCAATTTTATATAAATGAACCACGGACAACCCGTCCGTCCGTCAGAATTTAAATTTAAAAAATGTGTCCCCGAAACTGTAGCTGCTTTCTTGCTAATTTGACAAATAATTTGCGAATATTTTTGCGAATATTTTTGATACATTAACTAAAATGTTTTAAACTAGAAATATATAATCGAATAATTAATTATTTATTTATTCCATTTACCAACGAAAAGTTTAATTTTTTGTTTTTAATCATTTCAGTTTTTACACTTTTTTACTACGCAAGCCATGGTTTTCCTTGACAGATGCGAGTCTAAATATTTGTTGCTTTCAATACAAAAAGTGGCCGAATTGCGACACTTTTTCTTGTCAGCGAGACTACATCCATATTTATTATATGTCCATGGCATTAACGTACATTTTCTGAATTTGCAGCGTTGTGATATAATTTATTGTGGAAAAGCAATTCAATTCATTGATTGTATTACAACGTTCATCAAATATTTCATTTCGCATTATGACGAATTCTATGAAATGCCTTTGTCCTATAATTACTGCACATTTTGCATTCCAATATTTAATAAACTGCCACAAAATATTAACGAAACCTTTGAAGATTTAAATTTTACTTAGTGTTAAGAATAAAATGTTACTAACATAGTGATTAAGTTTATGTAATACTAACAATTAATATGGACTTTGTCTGAAATAAATATATATTATTATTATTAAACCCCTATTTAACTAGGTTTATTGAGTCGTCTAGGTAGGTACCACCGCAGTGCCAGATATCATACCGTGAAATAGAAATGTTTTGCAATTCTGGGTTTCGGAATGAGGGTTCTGTAGCTAGTAAAATTACCGGTATAAGCGACCGGTCTCGGGCGTCGAGCGCAGTGCGGCGTTGATGGATGATAATAACTGTTTATTAGTTCTTGGTCTCCATCAATGCCGCTTTGTCATTCTCCATAGTGCCAGTTATCATTAGACGAGCGTCCTGACCTTCCTGTACACTAAGGTAACATAAACAAATAAAATATTATAAATTTGAAAGAGTAAGTAAAATAAATCGTGCGTCATAAATCTGCCTCCATGCCCAGATAGACGGAATTGAAATATTTATATGGGACCTTTGACATTTTTTAAGGTAGGAAGCTAAAAATTGGTACCAATTTTGCTAGCAACGAAAAACACCAGTATTTTTATCAAGTATTCCCCCTTTTACAATAGCGCTTTTAAAAGGGGAAAGTGTGAGACTCTCCGCAAAATTTGTACGGAACTGTATTAGACCAAATTTAACACGAGCGAAGCCGCGGGCAAACGCTGGTATTACATTTGTATAATGCAGTATTCGTCGTGTATTCAATGTATATTTAAGTAACATTCAATATTAAAACTTACAAAGTAAATTCATGCCAAAACCTAACCAAACATTGTGCATAAAATTTTTCCATTTTGCAGCGCAAATACCCTATAACATTATCGCGTTTGATATTTTTAACGCTCCCACCGCAATAACAGTGCGTTATTGATACGATAAGGTTTATGATAATATTGATAACTTGGCAAGAACATGTTAAGGTACTGATAACATTGCTTCTATAGTACCATTCACGAAAGATGACAAATGTCAGCCTTCTGCACAAGATGAAAAATATTTCAATGCTAGTGAAACAATAGAATTACGAAATATTGAAAAATATTAATGAGCGCAAACAAAAACGAATACAAAATCTTGCTATCAGTTGTTGGTCTCTTTCAACGCCGCTCTGTCATGGTCAGGCGTATCACTTACCATCAGGTGAGCGTCCTGTCCACTAAAAGTAACAAAATACAAGTTTTCGCCATCGCGCCACCGCACCTCCAAATTTTAACCGAACATTACAACCAGGACGTCTTCAAGGCAAGAGTGAATAGGCTGTTTCTAGACAGGCATGATCCATCCTCGGCCGCATTATCACTTACAATCAAGTGAGATGGCGGCCTTAATACTTGTCTATAGATGATAAAAAAAATACTTAAGCGCAATGGTCACCATTCGTCAATCGTACTATACTGATAAGAAACATAGGAGTGGCTGGAGAATTGCGAAACTCGTTGCATTTTTCACCGATGTCGGTTATTTCCAGTGCTGCCAAACTACCTATAGCTGAATTTCAAAATCATCCTCACCACCTGGATGATTGGAAGTTTTCCTTAGTTCGATTATGTGGTTATTTTCTGCCACGTACGATAAAACTTCATTTGAGAGTTTATTACACAACTTTCACTGGATACTTTCCGGAGCGATACGACCTGGTTTTTTTCAAAACAAGAGTACACTTTTCTTGAGGGCCGGTAATGCATTTCTGGGACCTCTGATTCTGATCTTAATCGTAATAGTATGCTCGGTTGCCCCTGTTCAATAAAAAAAAATACGATAGGCCTATGCACAGATTTAGAATTAGCGAGCTACGCTTCCTTTATCTATGGACCTATGGATAATGTCCATATGGTATGGTATGGTAATGTGTCTATCAATATATCCATAGTTAATAATAATATTGATAAATATCCACTGACATTCACACAGCGCCATATAGCCCCAAACTAATCACGCTTAAGCATGTATTATGGGTACTAAACTATAGATAAAGATACTCACATTTTTTTTGTAAATACATATTCATAGAAAACACCCAGACCATTACAAAAAGTCATGTTCATGCACACAAATGTTCATGTCATGTTACTGCCCGGGGATCGAACCCGGAACCCTTGGTGTCGCAGTCAACGTCTCAACCGCAAAAACAAATGGTCGTCTAATATTGATAGTTTTGAAATTTGTCAGCAGCAATAGTATAGATAGTTTATTAGATATTAAGTTTCATGGTATCAATACATTTTTCTGTGTCTAGTATTTATGCTTCCAGGCTATCAATACTATTGTTTTTGTCCAGGCTATTAAACTATCGATTATGGACTATCGATTGGCTACACTCACAGACATCCGAATATACAATTAGACTGGACAAGCCGCCAAGTTTATAGGCAGTCCCAGTGTCGCAATTTCTTTTCGGTTCTTACCTGTGAAAAGTTATTATATTTCTTGGTAAATTTACTGATTTATTGCGATGATGGCATGTTACAATTGCACAGGATGGCATTTTGGGAAGAAACGGTAATTTCTTCTAATATTCGTGGGTCTTAACTTGTTTCACAGAGCGTAAACTGGCAGCCAGTGTATGCTCGTTGAGCTTACATTTGTCGCACTTAAAAACGCGGCTTGCCCCATCTCCTGTATTGGGAAATCTGTGGCTACACTAGTTATCTGACTTCTCTTTGTAAATAAACATGCGCAGTCTGGTGTCTAGACAGAACTCTACTTTTATACGTACACACAATATTCCTTTTGTCAGAGTTGGGTGTTAATAGCTAGTTGTCACGATGACACGAAACTGTTTTATGCACAAAACTTTTTTGTCACGACATCTGTTACTTAGAGTAAACTTTTCGTTAAGACCCACCAATCCGAACTAGGCCCGCGTGTTGGGTTACGGTCCAAACTCCCATTCACACAGCGCCATCTAGCCCCACGTTAAGCATAAATCCTGTATTATGGGTACTAAACAACGGATAAACATACTTTTATACATTTTTTTTTGTAAATACGTACATATAATACATAGAAAACACCCAGACCATTACAAACAGACATGTTCATACACAAAAATGTTTGTACTGCCCGGAAATCGAACCCGGAACCCTTGGTGTAGCATTACACCAAATGTCATTAAAAAAAACGACGTCGTCAAAAAGCAATGCTGCAGCGACTTTGAAGATCAGACTTCAGTAGCTGTGCATTCGCAATCATTATACACTTATATCCGAGTCATTTCCGATGTAAGAAAACCTCGAGTACGAACTCAGTTTTGAAATTTCACAAAAATTCCTTCGCTGCACCGCGGGCGTCGGTTCAAAAGAATGGCGGATCGGTTTACATTCTCAGCAAGATTGGTTTCTTGGGTCACACGTTCGAAATGGACAAACATTGTAAGGATGGCAGTACAATATCTCATATATTTCTTTACTCACAATCTAACTGTGCGTTGGTGGCTCAGTAAAGTGGACTGTTGTTGCCCTCTACCGGGAAGGCTAAGGTTAAATCCCGGACCAATGTGTTTTCGAATTTTCGAAATCATATCTACGTTATCGGACGCTTTTACGGTGAAGGAAAACATCGTGAGGAAACCTTCACGCACACCTACGAAGAGATTCATTTGTAGGTGTGGAGGAGGTAGTGTGTGAAGTCGACTTATCCGCACTGGGACCGTGTGGACGACTAAGGCCTATATATCCTTTCGCCCCCTTTCCTCGGTGGGGACGTTTAATGAGCTGATGATAATGAATCTAACTGTGGGTTTAACTGAAGGAGGACTTTGCTTCGGTATGAGGTTGAAATGAAGCATACAAATTCCTGTCGATAAAACGCGCTGGCCAGAGCCAAAAAGGACGTTTCTTTAAAATTCTTTCGTTTCTTCTTCCTTTTCGCTGTTTTCATTAAAATATGTGTACGGTTTTTTTTTAATTTGAGCGCGTTCGATCTCACCTGATGGAAAGTAACGATGCAGCCTAAGATGTATCACGCAAACTCAAATAATGCCTATTTACTCTTGCCTTGAAAACTCCTTAATTGTATGTATCCGGAAACCCAGACGAAAATATCTTGAGAATCAATAACAAATACCACATGAAATAACATTAAAATAATTTTGTTGCATAGTCATCATCAGCTCATTATACGTCCCCACCGAGGGACACGAGCCTATCCGTATAGGGTGATTAGACCTTAGTCGTCTACGCGGGCCCAGTGCGAATTGGACGACTTCACGCACCTTTAAATTTCTTCGCAGGCGAGCATGAAGGTTTCCTCACGATGTTTTCCTTTCTTTTTTTTTGTTATATTTTCGAAAATTGTTGCATAGTATCTGTTATGAATTATGATGTCATACGGTTACTCTTCGTTTGAAACTAAGCAATAATGTTTGAAGGTGATGATGTTTTCTGAAGAGTTACAACGACACTGCAGTTGATGACTTCTGTCATAATGTTAAGTTCCGCCAGATAGCCTGGAACTCAGTTTAACCCATTGACGGCCTGGATTCCAGACACAAATAAAATCTATTGTGTCTGGCGGTCAAAAGGTTAACATATAGTGAGAAGCATAACCAAATCAGCGTGACACATACGCGATTCAACATTAACCATTACATTAGGTAATTTAGATTTGCTGTATACCATTCTATTCTAGGATTAGAATCACTTTTATTTTCAAGTACCGTGTTTACTTTTCCCGGGTCAAAGTTAATTGAATCGCAACCCCATTGAATGTTTGCTAGTCTTTGTTTGAATACTCCACCCTTTTGGCTTGGTTGGCTTTACAATGGGCAAACTTTTATAATTATGCGTTAACAGGTGTAGGTTGATTCTTTGTTGATCAAGGGATTGGCTTTTTGGGTAGACGTGTTTTAATTTAAATCGAAAAATGGTTTTTCGCTATAAATCACATTATTATCCGCACTGAGCCCGCGTAGATGACTACGGCCTATAAACCCTTTACGGGTAAGCTCGTGCTCCTCGGTGGGGACGTATAATGAGCTGATGATGGTGAAGATTGAGCGTCTGTGGCTCAATGGTGTGGACTGTTGCTCTCCGACCGGAACGGCTGAGGTTCGAACCAATGTGTTTCCGAATTTTCGAAATTATAATTGTACGTTATCCGACGCTCTTACGGTAAAGGAAAACATCGTGAGGAAACCTGCGCACGCCTGTGAAGAGATTCAAAATTGTGCGTGAAGTCGGCTAATCCGCACTGGGCCCGCGAGGACGACTAAGGCCCTCCCCTTACGGGTAGGCTCGTGCCCCTCGGTGAGAACGGTTAATGAGCTGGTGATATTGACTAACAGTTTCAAATAAATCTATAAGAAAAACTTCTAAATCAGCATAAAATTTTTCAAAAAAGAAGAGTTCATATACACAAAAGAATACGCAGAATAACAGTCTAACAAACCTTAAAATAATTTTCATTGTGAACTTTATAAAGGATATTAGTGCGTCCTCATTAATTTCCCCCATAACGCCGTGCCCCATTGTCACCGGCACCGCAATAAACCTTCACCATATGAGTCCTGCTTTCAAACGTTATGATTGGCCTCATTAAATTTCGCAGTCCCTTTTTTGCACCATAACTCTGAAGGGTGTGGCTGAACGTGGCTATTTCTAGGAAAGTTCTTAGTCCAGACAATTTTAATAAGATGAAGTTGTACGCCATTTTTTTGACGACCATTTGGTGTTGCGGTTGAGAGGTCGGCTACTACACCAAGGGTTCCGGGTTCGATCCCCGGGCAATACAAACATTTGTGTGCATGAACATGTCTGTGTGTTATGCTCTGGGTGTTTTCTATATATAATGTGTATGTATTTACAAATAAATATATAAGTATTATTTATCTGTTGTTTAGTACTCATAATACAGGATCACCGCTTAACTTGGGGCTAGATGGCGCTGTGTGAATGTCTGTGGATATATATTATTAAAGTTATTATTTACATTGAGCACTAACTATTTTATTTTATTAGCAAATGATTTGGTTTACCCATTAACCGCTGGGAATCCAAACACAAAAGAGAAGAACGTACCAAAGAGAATCTATTGAGTCTGTTAAATATATGCAAACGCGGTTAAAAGGAAATTGTGTTCTTTTAATCTGTGTTATGTTGTTAGTGTTACAAATTAAATAAATAAAAATCAATCTAATCATGCATTGTAAGTTATACTCGATATATACGGCCATCGGCCGTTGATACAAACTGACTATCAAATTGCTGATCTGGCAAGCTAATTTAGAGCTCTCACTAACATTTTGCCTATCCAGACATGTCTCATTTTGATATCCAATGAAGATTGTTGGTTAGAAATGCATGCGTCAAGAAATAAATCCGTTACTTCACCGCAGCACATTAAAAATTGCCCTACACACGCTCACTAAAACGGTAAATCTTTCTGCCTGACAGTCGTCCAAAAAAATAACAAGCTAAGCATTAGTAAGCCCATCTCGTGCTTGATGTTAAATCCGATGCAATTTGAGCAAACCTTCATATGGTAATTATGTTCGAATCATTTATTTCGGACCGTCATCATAAATATTTAATGGTAACAATTTGAAAGTGTGTTTAAGGGATATATGTAGTTTATTGTTCGTGAAGTACCTTATCTGATACTGCACGAAGTCTAGTGCAAAAGGAACCCAGCCGTCATCATCACTCATAAACGTCCCACCGAGGGCACGAGCCTACCCGTATAGGGTGATTAGGCCTTAGTCGTCCACGCGGGCCAGTGCGGATTGGACGACTTCACAACAACCTTTGAATCTCTTCGCAAGCGTGCATGAAGGTCTCCTCACGATGTTTTCCTACACCGTAAGAGCGTCGGCTAACGTTGTATATATTTTCAAAAATTCAAAAACACATTTGTACGTGTCGGGATTTGAAACTCAGCCCTCCCGGTAGGAAGAACACAGTAGACACCATTGAGTCACCGCCGCTAACCCTAATCCCAGCCTCAAACAAGCATAAAGACAGCTCACTGCAATCCCGCCGGCGAGGGCTATCGTCGCCAGTCCCTGTAGGTTCGCACAGTCCCTATTCGCGTAACCGGCGTGTGCTGGGCCGCTTCTCTCCCCAAACATATACAAGGTTACATAGCCCTCCCCACAACGCCCTAAGCTGAGGTTCAAGTCACACTCTGGAACGCCCTTAGGCTCGTTGTGGAAATTATTAAAGCTGAGAGCCATCTGCGCTCGCCAATTGCCAGGTTAAGCTGTAGTAAGTTCGAACAGTAGTAGTCAGTTCGAAAAAAGCTCACAGCAAGACTAGAAACTTTAGACTCGTGACCACAGCAACTGCGAAGTCATCCAAACATCAGAACAAAATTATAGCAATTACTTATTTTTATTATTAAAAATTGGAGGTATTATTTTAATTTTACCAAATTATATTAATTTGGTACTGCACTAGTTATGATGGTACAAAAGGTGTTGAAAAATTTGTAGTGTTACCAACAAGAAAAAAATACCTGTTGGTCACAATAGTGTGACAATCTGGTGTGACTACGAGTCAGAACTCAAATTATGGCATTAGAGCGTCGGTGGCTCAGTGGTGTGGACTGTCGCCTTCCTACTGGGAGGGCTGAGGTTCAAATCCCGACACGTACCAATGTATTTTCGAATTTTCGAAAAATATATGTACGTTATCCGACGCTCTTACGGTGAAGGAAAACATCGTGAGGAAACCTTCATGCACGCCTGCGAAGAGATTCGAAGGTTGTGTGTGAAGTCGTCCAATCCGCACTGGGCCCCGCGTGGACGAATAAGGCCTAATCACCCTATACGGGTAGGCTCGTGCCCCTCGGTGGGGACGTTTAATGAGCTGATGATGATGATGAAAAGCATTGTGTTTAATACGTTGGCAGTATACAACTGACTGATTATGATGCATAATCGTAACACGAGGAGTGATGTTATTTGCATAATTTTCGCCTTTCCGACCGAACCGACAGTCGGTCTTCTAACAATCATATGAATTCATTATACGCAATTTTAATCTCTTTGAAATGACCTTGTCACATACATGGAGGTTTAGAAAATAGAACGGATTGTCACAATACATAAAATGTGTCTCGAAATGACAGCTGTTGTGTATATAATCTATACTAATATATAAAGCTGAAGAGTTTGTTTGTTTGAACGCGCTAATCTCAGAACTACTGGTTCGATTTGAAAAATTTCTTTCAGTGTTAGATAGCTTATTTATCGAGGAAGCTATAGGCTATATATCACGCTACGAGTAATAGAAGCGGAGCAGCAATGAAGAATGTTTCAAAATCGGGAGTATTTTTTCATACTTGGAGCTTCCGCTGCGTACGCTGATTAAACGGTTAAAGTTTCACAAAAGTCATGTATGAGAGTATTGTTCTCCTTTTAAAGGTCTACAAAAAAGTCCGCGACAGCATATGTCTATCTTTTAAGGTTAGCTCACTATAACATATTTTTTGCTAAAAAAATCTGAAATTGACCCCGAAACTCGTACTACTCGATTAAATATATCATTTTGAGAAATAATTTTCTGATATTTTTTGTATAATATTTTTTATGCTTTAAACTAATATGCAATCACATATATGCTATATATCTCATTTACCTACGAAATATAATACTTTTTGTTCTTTTGATAACTCCGGTTTTTGCATCATTTTACTATGCAAGTCATGTTCTTTTCAGTTTTCTTCTCGACTCTGTTGACAGATGGGAGGAAAATGTCGTAATATTAGTTGCTTACCATACAAAAGCCAGCCGAATTTCGAAACACTTTTTTGTCAGCGAGACTCCGTTCGTATTCTTATAAGTCCATGGTCACATTCATTTATAACTTAAGCTACAAAAAATAAATAAAATAATCCTTTCCTTTGAGATACTACCCGGATACAGAGCGTCGGTGGCTCAATGGTGTGGAGTGTTGCCTTCCGACCTGGAGGGTGCAGGTTTAAATCCGGCCACGTACCAAAGTGTTTTCGAATTTTCGGAATTATTACGTTTATCCGAAGCTAGGTAACCTGCGCGCGTCTAAAAAAAGATTCAAAGATTCTGCGTGGCCAATCCGCATTGGGCCTGCGTGGACGACTACGGCCTATACACCCTTTACGGGTAGCCTCGTGCCCTCGTGGGGACGTGTAATGAGCTGAGATGATGAGCTTGCCCAAATCTACAAATTTTCCTTGTAGCTAGCCTATATCCTGGCCTGTGGCTTCGGGTATTCCATCCATATTTTAGCAATATTTAACAGAAGCAGCGTATACCGTACCGACTCATTAATAAGGTAAACCCGGGGAGTTAATCAGGAATTAAACGCGTTTTAACCAATGATGGATATGGTGTGGGTTTAGGAATTTTATCAGCGCTTTACGTAAGTCCTCTCACGTGTGTATGTGATAGAATGCAAGTGATATGTGTGTGCGTGAGCGTATTGAATTTCTAGACTAAAGCCATTTGCGCTCGCACTTGTCACGTGGAAACAAATCCGTGGCCAACGGCAGTCATTCCGAAAAAAGGAGTGAGTGTGTGTATGAGTGCGTATATGTGATTGCGTGTGTGTGTGCGTTTGTGAGTGAGTGCGAGTGTGGTGTGAGAAGACGTGTGTGAGTGGGTGTGTGTTTGGCACTTTGATTGTGCATTAATTTTGTCTCCGTAAAATAATAGAACGGTTAAAATAAAGAACAATTGAAGTCGTAATTTTGCCCTTTACCAACTCAAATGTTTGACTTCCGATAATTGTTTGCATCAAATCTGGCAACTGTCAGAAATCCTCAAACTCGAGCACGAAAGTTGTTAATACAAATTAGGTAGTTAATTCAACGGTACAATTTACCCAAAAGTTGGCGGCTATCAACTTATAATTAGGACATTTTCGAGTCGGACAAACATCGGCTTAATTTCAGTTTGTGTTGGCTTGACGCGGTGGGGGATTTTGGGAAGGGCAATAAAGTCAGGACATACATTACGGGTCAGTTTCACGTCTGATATACTTAACGAAATCGCTGTGAAGTTTTTTACGAAGGTCGTATGTTGCACGGGAGCAACCTCCCGACCAACGTACGTATCACAAAATAGGTACGTGCGCGCGGCAGACGTTAATCTAACTTCATTAAAATATCCATACAAATAATTAAATATCTTATAAATGGGGGGTGACTATGTTCAGTAGGGGGCTGCAATTGGCTGACTCATTGTTTGAAGACAGGAAGATATTTTTATATTTCAGTAACATTAGACTTCAGAGCGTCGGGCTCAGTGTTGTGGACTGTCGCCTTCCTACCGGGAGGGCTGAGGTTCAAATCCCGACACGTACCAATGTATTTTCGAATTTTTGAAAATATATGTACGTTATCCGACGCTCTTACGGTGAAGGAAAACATCGTGAGGAAACTTCATGCACGCCTGCGAAAGATTCGAAAGTTGTGTGTGAAATCGTCCAATCCGCACTGGGCCCGCGTGGACGACTAAGGCCTAATCACCCTATACGGGTAGGCTCGTGCCCCTCGGTGGGGACGTTTAATGAGCTGATGATGATAGACTTCAGAAGTTATTTATGTACTTAGTCCAGTTTTACAAATTTAAGATTTCATTCCAAATCAACTAATTAAGTTTGAATAAAAAATAAATACATTTAATCCTAACCAATATTAACGTACAGATCTTGGGTAAACGTGAAAAGCAATGACATCACACATCTGCACAAATTTAATAACAGTAAACTAGGAACTTCGAACAAAAACCTGTACTAATAAGAATCAAACACCGACTTTAAAGGCAAGTAATAACCGAGCTATAAACAGGATGGCAAAAAAAACAGTGACCCGTTTTTTACAGCTTAAAAAAGTTGCTAACTACCACGGAAGTTCCTTACGATTTTTTCGCCATGCAAATTTTGCTCCCATATTCAAACTTGGGCTTTCAAAGATTTCGGCACGACCTCAACACGAGTGGTAAGCGACACCAGTGCGACACTTAAGCACGTATCTCGAGTGACACTTGTGAATTTTAAAGCTGATAAGAAAAGGGGACAGCCCGACGACTGGCGTTAATTATGAGCTTGTATCAATGATATTCTGTATATATTAAGGTAGATACGCCATCCGTGCTTTCAAAAACGAACCGCAGAGAATACAGTTGTAGGCTCTTGTTTAGGTAAATGTACGCCCATTCGAAATATGTGTATGTGTGCTGACGCTGCATTCGGAACAATTTTTTCGATTGTTTTGTGGGCATATCACGAATCTATTCTTTTTACATCATTGGCTTGTATAATGATCTGGTTTATGGGTGCGTGTATAAGTTATCACAATTTCTTTATAACCAGTGCATGAACTTTATTGTATCTAAAGACTATTTCATTACTAATACAACATGGGTCAACATTTGATAATCGGCCGAAGCAGGTCCCCATAGTTATTTTGTAATTTTAATGTAATATTTTAATACATAGTACTCAATACTCAAATCTTTATTGCTCTATAAATGTAGGTACAGTGGCTTGGTGGACCAAAACATTTTAGACCCTATAATATAATTTGAGGACACTTTTTTTTTGTCGTGTCTGCTTGCCCAAGTCGCCGTTCTCTGCAGGATTTGATGACGGCTGCGGACAGCGCTGTCGCCGTGGCTGGCTTCTGGGCTTCTACAATTTAATTGGTTTTGCTATCGATACGCTAAGAAGAAGGACACTTTTTCTTAAGGTACATTATGAACAATTATGATAAGGCTGAAATTGGCAGGAAAATTCTAGCAGAAAAAACGCGATGGTCAGGAGCGAAAAAAGGGATTTGCTCCCAAAAAAAGTCATTTTCAAAAGAATATATTCAAAAACACTAAACATTCGCACATCGCAGTCAAAAGTTATGTACGAAATCAGCCTTTTTTGGGGACCAAGTCTTTTTTCGTCCCTTGCCATCGCGTTTTTTCTACAAGTTTTTTTCTGTCAATTTCAGCATGATACAATTGTGAACACATGCCCGTAACCACATGGTATTGGAGAACCGGGATATCTGGCGCAAAATGGGGGAGGCCTATGTCCAGCAGTGGACTGCGATAGGTTGAATAGATAAATATATTGTTATATTTACTGTCGATGGACTTTTCTTTTTTGGTGACATTTTTAATAATAACACGGAGAATTAAAAATAAATTATCAAAGCTTAACCATATTACATTTTATCAAACCTGGTAAGTAGTTGACAAAAACACAGAAAACATCCTGTGAGAAAATGAACAAAAATAGCGGATCAAGGTTCGAATCAACTAGTGATTATTTATACTACTAGTAACTAAGCCCTGTAACCTAATTTCCCACATCATACGTTAGCAACAGCACTATTAGCTCACTATAGATTACTACAAGCGTGACAGCAGCCGTTTACGACCAGATAGCCTATTAAGCTGCTAAATGGTGACGTAATCACTCTCACATTATTATTACTATCCCAGGGGCCAAACTGAAAATCAGCGCTGGGCTAGCCCAGCTTTTTGCTGAGACTGGTACCCATTGCCAGGTATTTTAAATAAATAATTTTAATCATAAGGTAGCATTAAGTATTGTATCAGTTTTATTTATGTTTGTTTATAAGTGTTTGTAATTTATATTAAGCAACCTTACTTCTAATGTACCTCTATTTTAAAGGCAATAAATATTTTTTGTATTGTATTGTATTGTACATCCTGTTCCCAGTGAACTTGGCGACGTAGCATTTGTGTTTATCTTTCATCGCATTTATCGCTCTCAGACATATCTTCTCTCACACAGTCAATCCCGAGTGAGGTCTTGTACAAGCAGGGTTGCCAACCCCGAATAAAAATTCAACACTCCATCATTTATTGCCAAACCATAATGTACATAAGATGTTACATAAAAAGTGAAACCAGTGTTATGGATGGGCACGCAATGTAGGGACTAGGGGAGAGGAAACATACGTAACATTGTAAATAAGTAATTTTATTACATAATAATTAAAACAATAATAAAGTAATTCCTCATACATAAGCAGCTAAATAAATAAATAATAAATAAATAAATATCCACTGACATTCACACAGCGCCATCTAGCCCCAAGTTAAGCGTGAAGCCTGTATTATGGGTACTAAACAACGGATAAACATACATGTATACATTTTTTTTTTTGTAAATACATACATATTATACATAGAAAACACCCAGACCATTACAAACAGACATGTTCATGCACACAAATGTTTGTACTGCCCGGGGATCGAACCCGGAACCCTTAGTGTTGCGGCCGACCTCTCAACCGCAACACCAAATGGGTCGTCAAAAATGGGTGGCTAAAAAACTCGTACTTTAACTTTCGACCCTCGTACATCTAAAAAAACGCTTTTATCATTAAAAATACTAAATAACATTAATATTTGCTAGAGTCTTACTAAAATAAACTTCACTTTGGGATAGAGACGACTCATGCGAAAACCATTTTTTTTAATCCGGGTTTCCCCGGTTCACATAGCTACTACAGTCTGGATTCAAGTTGTGTTTAAAAGTTCAAGTTCTAATAGATGTTACTAGTTGTTATATGTAGCATGGTCATATTACATCTCGTACATAATTGCACGAGGTTAATAGTGTCCTCGTACCTCGTACGGTGTCCTCGTGCCTCGTATGGAAGACCACAAATCTCGTATTTGGACGAGGAACCTTGTACGTTTGGCAACCCTGTGTACAAGGTCGCCTGGACATCTTAACTCTTTGACCGCCAATGACGCCTTAAGGCGCCAGACAGAATAGATTTTCTATTTTGTCTGGATTCCCGGCTTTCAATAAATCCCACCTACTTCGTCTAACGCTCGCTTTAATTCTACCTACTTCGTCTGATGCGAGTTATACATAACTCGCGACGTTGCCCGAGGTTAACGAATACGATAGTGTCGGGAGGTACATCGGCTTCGTCCGACTTTGCCTCGCCTCGGGCGACTTCCATATGTCGGTTTTGGGACCGATTCAAAGGGCTCGAAGTTGCACAAAGTACCTGTCTACACTCGGCCGATGTCGGCCTACGTCGCGAGTAGTGTATAGCACGCATAACATAATGTTTTTACTGTCGCTACATCCTAGGCTATGGACAGACGGCGATAGGTCTAGATTCTGTGACTACATGGTCACAAGTCCTCGCATACTTTCTTAAGATTTACTTTATTTTAGCAACATGTTTATTTTTATAAATTAACTGCATTATTTTATAAAAATAAACATCTTGCTTATCATTACATAAAACAAAAATAACGTCAAAGAAATAACTGGACTAACATTAAACTTAGCGAGTCACTGTTAATTTGGCAACAAACCAGAATGTGCGCGCGGATTATGAGCAGATCATATCGGTTTTGTCAACTGTATTCCAAAACGAAATCCTTTAATACGTTTTAATGATTTTTTCTGTTTTTTTTTATAAAATGGAACATGCATAATTTTATCTGTGGTTTAATTAAGTCCTGATTAAAAAAGATATGCAATTACAATCTTTCCATAGCCATGTGTGGGATGTGTTAAGGCCTATACCCTAAAGTTGAATGTTATGATGGTTGATTGGTAGAATAAATTGATAATATNAGATTAAGCAACCTTTTATTGGATAGCGTTTAACAATGATGTAAAAAAGTATGGATCGTATATATGGTATCCTCACAAAGCAATCAAAAAAGTGTTCGAATGCAGTGACAGCACACATACACATATTTCGAATTGAACACAATAACCAAACAAAAGAGTACAATCTGTACTCTCTTCGGCGGTTCGTTTTCGGCACGATAGCATATCTAGCTTTATATACAGAATATCTTGGCGTTTAACAGAAATTTATTGGTTTCCCTTGATAAGTTCGTTACACTCGAGCCACAATGAAGATGGATGGACCAACCGGCTTCGAAATCTTTTAAAATAAAACCTTTTTTCTGCAGTCGTTTTTCCTAATTCCGGTTCGGGTACTGAAATGCATTGCGATTGGTCATTTATTTATCAATTACTGCGTATAAGGACTGAATTTAGACTGGAATACTAATATTATTTTATGAGGCTGAACCTGGCAGAAAATTGTAGCAGAAAAAACGCGATGGTCAGGACTTAAAGACTTGGTCCCAAAAAAAGCTGCTTTCATTAAACCTTTGACTGCAACATGCGAATGTTACAAATATATTTACATATTCATTGAAAAACAGGGACAAGTCTTTTTCGTTCCTGGCATCACATTTTTTCCTGCTTGAATTTTCTGTCAGTTTCAGCTTCATTAATTTTACTTTATTTAACAAAAGAGGAGACGATCTACCTAATTCATTCACATTCGGGCGAAATGCGTACTAAAATAATTTTATTATTGAAAGGAGTCAATACGCACAATTGTACAAATGAAATAAGTGCGTATCGACTACTAACCCCTAGGGGCTTAGTAAACTAGACGGTCAGAACGCTAACCTGATGGTTAATGATACAACTGACCATGACAGAGCGGCATTGAAGGAGGCCAACAACTGATAGTTATTATTCTCTATCAATGCCGCACAACGCCCGTCACCCGAGACAACATATGTTAGGTCTCTTTTACCCGATAATCTCACTAGCTACAGTGCCCTCATCCCGAAACATGTGCATAGCACTCTTATTTCACGGGACGATATCTGCGGTCGTTCCGACCTAGACGACTCAGTATCGAGTCTACCATCTAGAATTCCAAACAAAACAAAACCATATTGTACCAATAAATGTGTGACATCTATGAAACCTGAAGTCTTGTGACTTTTCGAAAATAATTAGTGAAAGAAAGACACTCTCGTGTTCTTGTTTTTGTTAAGCGCGAGACATAACGCTCCAAAGGTTTTCAGGATTTCAATGAAACAAAAGAATAAATTAAATTATCGTTCGTAGAATCAGCCCTGCAGAATGATGGCTCCGTAAAGCCCTTTGATCCATGTTAAATTGCGTTTTTACAGCTTAATAAAATAGGTCTCATAACAAACGTAGGTTGTTGGTTTTTAACTTTTTGCCAATGTACTATAATAAATACAGAATTTAAGTATCACTTTGGCTAAATAATCACATGAAAAATAGGAACCTGGTATGTTTCTAGTGTGCAGTCCTATTGGGCAATGAAAATCTACTATTAATGTTTATCAATATTCTCAAATATATTGTTTTTCTGTAATTTTTCATCTTCTTTTTTTATGTTTAAATGTACAGGACGGTCTGGCGCACCTGATGGTTAGTGTTACGCCTGACAACGAAAGCGGCATTGAAGAAGACTAACAACTGATAGACAGTTATTATCCTCCATCAATGCCGCACTGCGTCCGACACCCGAGGCAACAGATGTTAGTCTCTTATTACATTGTAAAAGACCTATAGCTGGCATTTTGGATAAAATAAACTTATACACAAACTCCTTGAAGTAATTATTTGCTCTTTCATGTCACTTTCATTTGTAGAGATTAGGTTTATTTCTTATAAGTCTAAATTCCACATTGTCTGACATTCATTGTTTACTCGGTATCATCATTACCAAATCAATAAAGGATAAATTAAATACAAATAAATGAATTAAACCCAATTAATGTTTCTGTTTGCCTAATTGACTTGATTGACTATTTGTTTAATCAAGAATAATTGACCAAAGATATCTCTTAAATCATTATTTGATTAGTTACATGTACTCGTATTTAACAATAACTATTATTTTATGAAACATATTAAATGTAGTCATAAATTATATTCAATATTAAGGTCGCTGTGGGAGCTGGATGAGAAAAGCGAAGGACCGGGATATCTGGCGCAAAATGGGGAGACCTATGTCCAGCAGTGGACTGCATAGGTTGAAGAGAGAAGCCTTTTAACGATAGAAACCAGACACAATAGAAAATCTATTGTTTCGTCGTCTTTAGACTGTGTGTTTGGAGTGCAAAGGGAAAAGATGAAGCTTAAAATTGCTTGAAAAAATCTACGGAAAAAACGCGAAGACCTGTGATGAAAAGGTTGGTCCCAAAAGGGCTGTAGTTAATAGCTTTGACGAAAATTTGCGAATCGATAATATATTAAACATTTTCTATAGAAAAAAGACTTCAATTCTCCTTTCTGTCCTTGCTCATATCGTTTTTTTGCATGAGGCTGAAACTGGCAGAAAATTCTAGCAGAAAACATGCGATGGCCAGGTTCAAAAAAGTACTTGGTCCCTGTTTTCTAAATGGAAAATGTTAAAATTATTTGAAATATTTTTCGTTACAGTCTAAGGTTATGAATGAAAACTGCTTTTTTTTGTACCAAAAGCTTTTTTCGTTCCTGACCATCGCATTTTCTGCTACAATTTCTGCCAGTTTCAGCCTCATTTTTTTGCTAGAATTTTTCTGAAGGTTTCAGCCTCATAGGGAAAGGAATTTTTATTTATGATAGATTCAATTCCATGTCTTCTTACGCTTTTAAGTTATCGGCAACTGAATATAATTATTGTCAAAGTCAAAGTCAAAAACATTTATTTCAAATTAGGCTTAGCTTACAAAAAGCACTTATTAACGTCAAAAAATATAATAAAAAAAACCCATTAAAATACTGAACTAAAAATATGAGTTTGATGCTTGAAAAAAAGCGCTTCAGTGGTTTGCCTGTTGAGTTATTGAAATTGATTTATGATTTCACACACTCATGAACTTTCCACCATTCTTTGATGAAACCAAGATGATACATTTGTTTAGATTTAGATTTGAAGCTGTGGTGTCTTCAGTATTAATTTATTTATCTTCATTAATGAAATTAACAGATTAATATAATACATGTGTTTAGAGTAAATGACATAATACATCACCATCATCTTCATTACAGCCTAATTATGTCCGCTACTGAACGAAGGTCTCCCCTAATGATTTCCACGCGGACCGATCCCTAGCAGTTGACATCCATCTGCTACCCGCCACCTTAACCAGGTCATTCGTCCATCTGGTTCGGGGTCGGCCTACACTTCGCTTTCCGTTACGTGAAATCCACTCGGGAATCTTTCCGCCTCATAAAACATAAGCACTTTAAAATTTCCACTGCTAGGTCAGACACAAAAATACTTAATTAAATTACCTATAAATAAAAAAAAGAGAGCGTCGGTGGCTCAGTGTTGTGACTGTCGCCTTCCTACCGGGAGGGCTGAAGTTCAAATCCCGACACGTACCAATGTATTTTCGAATTTTCAAAAATATATGTACGTTATCCGACGCTCTTACGGTGAAGGAAAACATTGTGAGGAAACCTTCATGCACGCCTGCGAAGAGATTCGAAGGTTGTGTGTGAAGTCGTCCAATCCGCACTGGGCCCACGTGGACGACTAAGGCCTAATCACCCTATACGGGTAGGCTCGTGCCCCTCGGTGGGGACGTTTAATGAGCTGATGATGGTGGAAATAAAAGTTAACCAATTACAAACACAAAGCAACTAGCTAAGTAATTCATTTCCAAATTTGGGATACTTTGAGTCCTGGCACACAACAACACAATTTTAATTGAAACATTTCTGGCCAACAAGCTAGATAGAGAAACGATAAATTATTACTAAATGACAATGTAATAAGTTAATAACACATGAAAAGAACTTCATGTTCTTAAATTACAATGATGTAAAAAGTATGGATTCGTAATATGCTCACAAAACAAATGAAAAAAGTGTTCCGAATGCAGTGACAGCACACATACGCATATTTCGAACACATTAACCTAAAGCCATTAAGCCAAAGAGAGTACAAACTGTACTCTCTTTGGCGTTTCGTTTTTGAGGCACGGGTGGCGTATCTACCTTTATATATACAGAATATCATTGTTAAATACTTACTGTGAAATCAATAAGTTCATTTAAATAAGGTTTAATTGGTCATAGTATTGATAACCTTATCATAACATGCACCTTTAGAATGCTGTCTTTGTTATTATATAAATAATGGAAGGAGATAGCAATCATAAACACAGAATGGAGATAAACAATTACAAAACTAATTAACTGTTAAAGTAATGATGCACTAATCCATACCTATAAATTTTTATTACTTTTAACCTCTTATATTAAATCAAAATATCTCTTAAGTTACCTGTGTTTTATTGAAATTACGAAGTTTTCATCCTTTTTATAAGAATCTTAATTTCATAGTAGGTACCTAACTAATAAAACACGGTTTAGTATGTACATAATGATTTCCTTGTATGTGTATGGCTTGTATACCTTCTATACCTACTTTATCTTTAAACAAAATGGATACAAATATCAAATAGTAGTCAAAAACACCACAAAATCTAAAGTTACTGACTGTTCTTTGTTTATGTCGCGTTTCAACTGAAGTAATGAATCACGTGCCTTATTCCAAATGAATCGAGGAATATTATCTAGCTAAAGAATAAATGAGTCAATCCAAAACGATTTCTTCAAATACGACGTATTTTATTTAAATTTAACAATGATGTACAAAAGTATAGATTCGTGATATGCTCACAAAACAATCGAAAAAAGTGTTCCGAATGCAGTACACATACACATATTTTGAATGAGCTTACATTTACCTAAACAAAATAGTACAAACTGTACCCTCAGCAGTTCGTTTTTGAGGCACGGATGGCGTATCTACCATTATATAAAACAGGATATCATTGGAATTTAATAGCATAATTACATGGTTGTTTAAAGTAAGAAATAAATATAAAGCTATTAGTATTGTATTTATTGTGCCTACGTGCATCTACGGTGTTTAAAACATGCTACCGAGTGATATCCAATCCAATGCTAAACTCCATTATTTATAAAAAGAAAAAAGTTTGTGGCATGGTATCATCATCATTGGTCTCAAATAAAGTCTATCGATGGGTCCGCATTCTTCTTTAGGTAAGATAAAATATAAGAAACTATAAGATAAAAGTTCGATTTACTATTAATTCATAAAAATATTTCAGTTAATATTTTCCATCACGTTAGTTCTAGTCTAGTATTACATTTTAACCTAGGTCTTAGATGCATAAACAAAGACAGACCGGCGATATTGAGGTCAATAAAGGCCAACTACTTTGCTATGAATTCATTCTTGATAATCTGCTAAGCATACCTATTTATCTTCTTGTCATTCCAAAGATATTATTTACTTTCTACATGATTGTGTCATTCACCTAGATATTTTAGGTTTATCGAAGACAATCAATTAATATCCAACGTTAGTAATTTTCCACTATTACTTCAAAATAAAACACAGTAAGTTTAACACAAAGAATATGCATAGTAATGTGAATAAATTACCTTTATTATAATCCACGGTAACATTGAATTCTGGAGGTCCGAATTGCCCACGTTCACAAAATACTTTGGTTGTTACACATCACTTTCTGAATACATCTACCTATGCCTCGACATAAACAATTTCTTGTTCAACAGATGAATCACCAGAATGCACCGCAACACACTAAGAAACATCCACTTTTACACACTTTAGCACGATAAAACACCACTTTGGAACAACACTGTGAGTTTGTGACGATTTTATAACATATCCCGGTTTTCATCGGCGCAAGTTAAAGTTTCCGACGGAGAAAACGAACGACGCGGTAACATTGTCTAAACACGCGGCGCGACTGCTCGGGCTAACGGAGAAATATAACCTAACAAAATCGAAAGAAACCCACGCGCGCGCGGCCTAGCAACAATCTGTTGCTCTCCCAAACTTAGCTAGGTTGTCGGGTTTAACTTATAACTATAAACACAGGCTAAAAACTTTGTTGACACTTGGATAACAATACAATTCGCTATTATGTTAGCTTGTTTTGGGTTAACTTGTGAAATTGTGACACTGTGCGTGTTACGAAGTTTGTTTAGAACGTCAATAATCCGGTTTGTTTTTGTTAGAAGTCACGGACGCGGAGCAAACGAGTTGCAACGCGATAAAAGTGAAGTGAGCGCGGGTCGGGGCGCACTGGGCAACTTACAAAATTGTGACTAACTTCGGGCTCCAGAAATTCCTTTTACCTGGAGTCGTGACTTAAATATTTAGTACTGTTAGATGTTCTTTTGTACAAATTCGAATTAGAGCACTTCACAAATGTAGATATTATTAATCGAATACAATTATAACCTTAATATACATAGTTACATATCTGCATTAGTTTCAGTATTACATTAATAGGAGTGCATACCTAGGCTGATGATATAGGTAGGTATTTATCTACAGTTTTATTATGTAGGTAGGGTCTCAAAACAGAATTAAACAAAGAATATAAATTGGTACATTAAAGATACCTACTAAGTTTTATAACGAACGCTTGTTTACTATTTTATTTTTTTATATTCATATTTAAGTACATGATGCTACTCAAAGATTGAGTTTTATTTTTGCAATCGATTTTTATTTTTATGTTGTCGTAGGATTTACGAACTACCTTTACATACCTATGGAATTTTATTAACAAATGGTGAGTTTTGTTGCCTTGTTGTAGAGTCAAAACTTATGCAAATAGAGAAAGTAACACGCTCAATTAGGTTTTTTTTTATCACCTATAGGCAGACATTTGACCGCCATCTCACCTGATGGTAAGTGATGATGCGGCCTAGGTTGGATCATGCCTGCCTAGAAACAGCCTATTCACTCTTGCCTTGAAGACGGCCAGGTTGTATTGATTGGGGAACACATGAGGATATTATACAGCAATTGTTTTTGTTTGATGTCAGTGAATATTATTTATTTAAAATCGATATATTCGTGTTTAATAGACCAGCATAATTATTTTATGAACCAAATGTCTAACCGTCAAACGGATAGAACTTTCAAAACCAGGGGCCCCTTAACAGTATTCCCTACAGCCCTGCGCTGTCTCAGTCCGGAACTGTGTCTAAGTTATTATGTAAAAACTTTACTTTAAAAAAATGCAAAAGTTTACATTTCAAGATTATTTTAAAACTTTTTTATTACTGTGGCGACACAAATAGTTGAAAATTTTAGTACGTATTCAATACTTAACATTTTAATACCACATGAACGTTAAAAATTCATAAATATAATCTATTTTCAAAGAAATGGTACTCCGTTTCAAATGTATGAAAATATTTCAATAACGGAAACAAATACGCCATAAATACTTATTTTTGTTAATAGAACATTAGTTATTAGCATACTACATAATTTATGGAATAAAATTACATTTACGAAAATGTCAACCACATGGACAATACATTTTATTCATGGACGTCCACACGGAGTCATCTAGTTATTTCTATGGGCGCTTAATTATATAAAACAAAAAACACTCTTGACGTGACGACCGCTTAAAACATAGTAGTCATCATTTACTAGGTGGTAGACTTGGTACCGAGTCGTCAAGGTGCACCACCGCAGTGCCAGATGACGTCCCGTAAAAAATGTGTTAAGGCTAGATGGCGTGTGTGAATGTCAGCGGATATTAATTTTATTTATTAATTTAGACTTGCACGCGGATATATTAAAAATAATATATATAAATGCTCAAAATGGCGGTTACGAACATGCTAAAACATTCGCCATTCATTCACTCAGTGACTAATTAGGGTTTCGTTCAGTTACGGGCAAAACTTTTCGACCTTTAACTGCTATTTATAATTCGCGTGGAATTTTTAGCTTGTGTGATAAATGCATATGGTTTTGTGCGAGTTGATGAAATCCTTTTTCACTGCCTGGTTTGTATTGCTGGTCGAAGATTTTTTGACGACTGTTTCTTATTCATCAGGTATCTAATTATATAATTTTTTACTAGCTGGGCGCATTGGTAACCTTGCATTAAATTTAACCTTTTGTTGAAAATCACTATTTTAAATTCGTATGTTTTATTTTATTTCATTGTTTGGTACTTCGGCACTGAGTCATCTAGGTAGATATCGCCGCAGTGCCAGATACGATATCTGGCACTGCGGTGGTATCTACCTGTGAAACAGAAGTGAAATTACCGGGTTTGAGAGACATATTTTTGTCGTCTCGGGTGACGGGTGCAGGGCAGTGCTGACGGAAGATAATGACTACCTACTGTTATTAATTTACTCCAATACGGCAGCTGTCATGGTCAGGCGTATCACTTACCACCAGGAAAGCAAACTGTCGTCCGCGCGGGCTAAATGCGGACTGGCCGACATCACGCATTACTTGAATCTCTTCGCAGGAATGCGCAGGTTTCCTCACGATGTTTTCCTTCACAGTAAAAGTATCGGATAAACGTATATAAAATTTTCGAAAATTCGAAAACACATTGATACGTGGCGGAATTTAAACCTGTCGCGTTTTGACGACCCATTTGGTGTTGCGGTTGAGAGGTCGAATGCAACACCAAGGGTTCCGGGTTCGATTCCCGGGCAGTACAAACATTTTTGTGCATGAACATGTCTGTTTGTAATGGTCTGGGTGTTTTCTATGTATAATACGTATGTATTTACAAAAAAAAATGTATTTAAGTATGTTTATCCGTTGTTTAGTACCCATAATACAGGCTTCACGCTTAACTTGGGGCTAGATGGCGCTGTGTGAATGTCAGTGGATATTTATTTATTTATTTACCCGAGTCCTACGAATCTCTTCATTTCTGATATACTATATCCCTTTCTAACTACATTTAAGTAAAGATCAACGTTGAGTCTTTCTTTCAAAATGGGCCTAATTCAACGTATGTGTCAAGCGGCTCGGACATTTTTTGGTTGAAATTTTTTTGTTTACCGTGGAGGGCTTGATTCCACAGGGCCGCGTAGTATTAGGGCGCTTCCAGGGATTCACTGGCACCTGGTGCGCGTCAGCTCCGGCGATAGGACACCCGAAGCTCCAATAGTTTGGCTTCTCACGTAACAGCCTCGCAGCAGCAGCGGCAGCAGCGATTTGTGGAATGTAAATGAGAGTTTGGTATATTATGATTCTCCACAAAGAATATACTCGTATCAGACTAGTAAAATAATCCGAAAGAAACTGGTAAAAGAATGAATCGAAAAGCTCCAAAAGAATGAATCGAAAAGAATGCGTACAGCAGCCAAAGGCCTCTATTTATATGCCTTTTGACAATCGTCAAATTTTAAATCATTTCTATTTAATTTCGAAATAAATTAGATTTTACGTAGGTCATATAGCTAAAATAGGGAATTTAGAGTAAATTGAACGTTGCTAGGGAAACGTCATAGATATAAACAAACATGTCAAATAAATGAAAAAGGTGATTTAAATCTCTAAAAAGGGTGAAAAATATAAAAGATTGGATGGAGAATGAAGGAAAAATGATATCGCATCTAATGCAATGGGTTCGGTTCATATAAGTTTTCCCGGACCGAAGTTATTGCAACTGAAGGAATCGAAAGTGAGAAAGCATAGTGATATTAAAGTGAAAATAATGAAAATAATAATGTAATACATATTGTAATTGAATAAAGTAATAACAAAATGAAAAGGTTAGTACTACATTTCCTACAATATGTCTAAAATCTAGTTACAAATTCAGCAAAAAGCCCATACCAAGAAATTACAAATTGAGTTATTTCCGAAGTCCTTGATTGGAACAAAGCGAACCAAGCGAGATTTATTTGAGGCTAATCAACTCGCCAGGGCTTACCTTTGATGGTACATGACGAACGATTCGATTAAAAAATTCGTTCATTCAAATAAGGAAAACGATCCAAAGGTTTCGTTCATTTCGATCAGCATTTTATTTAATTTGTATAAGATAGAAATAGAAATCAGTCTTGGTTTTAAGATGAAACAGTTATAAATAAAACAAATGTCATTCAAACAGGGAACATTTTATTTAAAAAGTCAAAAACGGCGCGCATATAAACGAGCATTCTCAAAATGGCGTCGGATCTGTAATATTCACAAAATGGCGGCAGTAATGCGCTGAAAACGTCAACCGTCCATTCAGTGGTGTACCTACATGTTGACTAATAAGGGTTACCGATTGAGAAGCGAATGGGAACGCAATTTTACAACTCCGGTAATTAAACCATAACGCGTACGGACTGCTCCCAACTAGCTCAAAGACGTTCCGTAGTTCACCTTTGGTAAGTTTGATTAATAGCTTACATTAATTATATAAGGATTAAGATAATTAAATACCATTATAGTGTGTATTCTTGACAAAATCCATTTGGATAGCGTATATCGGTGGCTCATTGGTGTGGACTGTTGCCTTCCGATCTGGAGGGTGCACGTGCAAATCCCGCCAGGTACTGTCTTTTCGAAATTCCGATATCAAATGTGTTTGTATCCAAGACTCTTACGGAGAAGGAAACTATCGTAAGGAAACCTGCACACACCTACGAAGAGATTCAAAGGTTGAGCGTGAAGACCTTTGATCATTGATACTTGAGCGAAGGTAAAGACGGCTAATCCGCACTGGACCCGCCGTGGACGACTATACACCCTTCACGGATAGGATGGTGTATAAGGTTGAATGTGTTGGTTCTTTTCACTCTTTTTACTGTTATAACAATTGTACAAATAGACACTCCGGTCCTGGGATGCACACAATCGGGGAGAGCTATGTCCAGCAGTGGAATGCGATAACTTGAAGAGAACAGTTGTGTTATAGCTGGAAAGCTGTGGTCCGGGCTGAAGGGTGAGACAGACACAATGTCCTCGTAAAGAACTAGTTGGTAGACTCGGTACTGAGTCGTCACGGTAGGTACCACCGCAGTGCCAGATATCGTCCCGTGGAATAGAAGTGTTTTGCACTTTTGTGTTTCGGAATGAGGTCAAGCTAGTTAAATTACTGGGTATAAGAGACCTTATTTAAACTTGACGAACCATCAGATTTAGTTCCAGTTTCGGGTTAAGACATACGTCACTAAATAGCGAATCCCTCTAATTAACTTTACCCTGTACCAAGTTTGGAGCGCCTGATGATTTTATTACGGCAATTTTAGCGGTGAACTAAACGTTGACTGCTTTATGTTGAAAGGGATCTTGATTATATTAGAATTTCTAATTGTTCGAGGCAGTTCCGTTGAATTCAGACTCGTAAAATAATTACATTTTAATATGTTAGGATTGTTATGGATTTGTTATTAGTAATGGAAGTTAAGGTTTGTGTCAACGTACAATGTAAATTAATTGTGAATACCTACATACAATCAAGGAACAAAGTTGAAATGACCGCTCTGTCGAATGAAGGCAATATAATGTTACATAATGATTATGTTTTGGATTCTGTAAACGGGCGGTTTAACGGCTAAGCAGAAGTTTTATTATCAGTGTACAATCAAGAAGATACCCCACTTGATGATAAAAGACAAATATCGCCCTTATTACACCAGTAGACCAGGAAAATAGCGTCCTGGAATTTATCCTTTTTTGTTTTTAATAATGTAAGGAACAATTTTAGTTTGCCAAACCATTTTATTTATTATCTCCTTTTAAAGATTAGGTGTTCAACGACATTAAAGGAGCGGAAATTCTTCTTTGTTTGCTCATTGAAATACCATTAATATTGCTATTTTCATGTAAATGTTAATTTCCCATTCCAAGCAATCAATTATACATTTCAGATATTTAAATGTCGTGAATTCACTGGAACAATTTTATGCAAATTATCTTACTCCTAATATACATTCAGCTTAAATATATTTGCACCATTAAATTCTAACAATGAGGTCAAGTTGATTTCCTTGTGTGCTCATAGTTTCCGGTGGAGTTAGGACTCCTGACGTTATTAGTATGGCAATGATGAAAAAACACAACTGCGACTCTGCTGATCAATTTTATTTTCCGGACGTATCTATTCTGAGCTATCTTTATTATAACTAACACTAAAAGAAGCACTTTTAGTGTTTATATTATATAAAATAAAACTTTTTTATTACTTAACAAAAGTTTTTTGTTTTTTTAACAATTACTCGTATTTTCATTTTTTTTCCATTTTCAGTTAAAAGTAATTCACATTACACGAAATATTACCGCTCTAAATAAAATGTATTTTTTAATTTCGTGTAAATAAATCTCCAAAGTTAATTATGAAATGTTTATCATAGCAAAACTTTGAACTATCATGACCACAGATTTCCCAATACAGGAGATGGGGCAAGCCGCGTTTAAAGTGCGACAAATGTAAGCTCAACGAGCATACACTGGCTGCCAGTTTACGCTCTGTGACACGAGTCAAGACGCACGAATATTAGAAGAAATTATCGTTTTTTTCCAAAATGCCATCCTGTGCAATTGTAGCATGCCATCGCAATGAATCAGTAAATTTACCAAGATAATATAATAACTTTTCACAGGTAAGAACCGAAAAGAAATTGCGACACTGGGACTGCCTATAAACTTGGCGGCTTATCCAGTCTAATTGTAATAATAATATTAATAATAATAATTCATTTATTTGCTTGTGGAATATGGTACATAGCAGGTGTTGATAAAAGTAATGCTTCCGACATATTCTATCGAATTTCGATGTGCAAATTTCATAGGGTAGATTATTAAAGTTATACATTATAAACATACTAAAAGAATATATCATCATTCATTATGCAAATTACATTTTACAGGTCAAATTTATGCTATGAGGTTATAAAGTAGATATGTCAAAATTTATAACTTACAGGTAGTCACAACATACAGATTATTAATATACAAGTCGGAATTATTATTACATGTTCAGTTTATAAGACATTTTAATAACAGAATAATATTTGTCAAGTATATTAATAGTTACAAATAGTTTTAAAAATATGTCAAAATTTGTCATTTAAGTATTCAGTTACGGAATAGTACAATTTGTTAAATAGAAAATTAAATAATTTGGCTTTAAATTCTTGATGTGGCAGGATTTTAATGGTTGTAGGTAATTTATTAAAAATTCTTATAGCCATACAATTTACATTCTTAGAGTAGAGTGCTAGTCTTGGGGTGCACTAATAAGTCATCTACTTTTCTGCCTCTATATCCAGAGTAGTTTTTAGTTTCAAAAAATCCTTATGTCTATGCACAAATATTGCCATTTCGAATATATAAAGACATGGAATGGGTAAGATATTATTTTTGCAAATAAAGGTTTACAGCTAACCCGATATTTCAGTCCACAGATGGATCTAACACACTTTTTTTTGAGCCTTAAATACTCTTATCATATCGACTGAGTTACCCCACAATATGATACCATACCGCAACAGCGAACACACATATCCATGGTATGCAGATAAGGCGGCATCTTTTGATACTGTTTTTCTAAGTCTGCTCAAAACGTAAACAAATCTGTCGATTTTACCAATTATGTATCTATATGTGTTTTCCAATCACAGAAACGATCTACAGTCACACCTAAGAATTTAGTCGAATGAACTTCTTCAATTAATTTTTTTATAGTTATGTCTAAGTAATTATTTATCCCACTTGTTTGTTTTAAATTTATATATTTTGTTTTTCAATATTTATTTTTAGATATTTTTTTTAACCATTGTATTACTTTTCTAAATTTCGACACGCTGTGGATTCAAGCTCTTTAAAGTTTTGGCTTTAATAATAATCGTGTGTCATCTGCAAACAGTATACACTTCTGATCTACATTATCAGGTAGGTCATTATGTACAATAGAAATAATAAAGGGATAAAACGCTGCCTTGGTACGCCGCATCTATTAAAGCTATAAGTAGCTAATGTATATTCGGATGTCTGTGATCATGACAAATTAACATGTTTTAAACTAATCGAATCCTTCTTTAAATTATAAACGTTAGTACCTACTTAAAAGTGAATTTCTTGATACATAAAACCGCGTCGACATAAGTTTCAAATAAATTGTGTCGTTTTACAAATTGAAAAAATTCAGTTATTCTATCAGTCCACATTCCTTAAGAAGTTTCTGAGATTATTTTTATTTGCGTCGCATTGTTCAAGTTATTATCTCAGTGTTATTCTAGTGAAACCAGGTATAGGAGACCTAACAACTGTTGTCTCGGGTGACGGGCGCAGTGCGGCATTGATGGAGGATAATAACTGTCTATCAGTTGTTGGTGTCCTTTAATGCCGCTCTGTCATGGTCTGGCGTATCACTTAACATCAGGTGAGCGTCCAGGCCGTCCTGTACAATTATAACATAAAAAAAAGAAAGATCACATAATGGTGATTTTTTACCCTCAAAGTATGTGCTAAAGCTTTGAGCTTTGCAAATAAACAATACAATGAAAAGGATAAATAGCAGGGATCATTGTCACCACATCCGTATGTTAATTCCAGCTACTGTCATACGCGGCATTATTTCAGATAAACTAGGCATATCCAAATTCGCGAAGCGTTCATTTTGTTACCGCATTTAAATTTCGTTAATGAAAACCAAAAATGGCGGTGCTTATTTTATAATCTGTCAAAAGGGGTCAACAACCTCTGTTGCCTGATTATAAAATGGAATAAAAAAAATAAAGGTGTTAGTTGAGGCAACTGCTTCGTGTCAATGGCACAGTTCGGATGCGTGACCCGAAAGTCGTGGGTAAGAACCCTGCGGAAAACATCACTTTGTGCGATATTTACCAGTTTTTTAAACGACTCCAAAATGAGATATTTATTTATATAAAAGGAGGAGGTTACTCAATTCGACTGTATATGTATATGTTTTTTATGATTATTTTTTGTTGGAGGATACTTTAGAGGTATCCTCATATTATAATGAAACCCATTATAAGGAAGCATTGTTTGTTAAAGGAGATCAGATAATCGTAAATAGAACTTTTAAAAATTCACAAAAGGAACCAGCCAGCACCGTTCAAAGTGTACCCAACAGTTCTCACTGTAAGTATCCATGTCAACTGGCAATAGCTGTTACAATAACCGAATCCGTGACGAGGGTACGATTATTACGTTGTCAAATTGCTGTGAACACACAACCCTTCTCAGGCATCCGAAATTAGCCCCCGGCTCAGGGACTTTTTGGTACCTTAAAGTCTGTTGTGATGCGACAATTTTTCATTAATCCTGTGCTGTTTACGCCTCGTTTATGTAAATACAAGCTTATGCCCGCAGCTTCGCTCGTGTTAAATACGGGGTCTTTGTTACCCTTCCTCAGGGCCGGATCTAGGGGGGCAGACGGGGCACGTGCCCCGGGCGGCACGGTTCAGGGGGCGGCAAACCGACTAATGGATCACTCATCATTTACCTTACTGGCCCACGGAATAAATAATAGTACAAGTGCGATATTTCATGGCCAAATTCGACCGATACCCGGAGCGCGGAATAAGGCATGTTACTCAACCATTACATTTTTTTTGCATAGTTCTAAATAGGCGCCCGCAGGAATCGCAGATCACGGTCAGCAGGCGCAGGCAGCCGCTATCTGAGGAATGACGCTATATACGAAAACTCTCTCGTCGGTCTCTATCCAGGGCAGCAGTGTATTATTTCAAAGTTACCTAGTTGTTTCTCTATGTTAATTGATGCCAACTTAGCTGCTTATAGCTATATCATTTTTATGATGGACAGCTACAATTGAAAAAAAAATTAAGATAAACATTTTAGCACCTTTTCATTGCATCAAGCGACCACGTTTTTAAAGAGAATATATAAAATAAATTGGAAATAAAACGCCTTTTTCATCCAGTGTGACTTCGAAAAAGCTGACTATTTTATTATAGAACTTGATTTATTAATATTGATTAAAATCAATACCAATAATTGATAAATTGTAACTTTTTCACGACTTTGCTTTTATTGCCGAGATTAGGATGGCTCTGAAACAGCTTAAGTGTTATAAGAGCCTCCGCGACGGATTTACCGCAGAGCTTTTGAAAGTAGGGGGCACGCCAGTGCATAAGACCCTTCAGAAGCTCTTTCATTCCGGAATCGGTGATGGCGCGACGCCAAAGAGGAGCAATGACGTGGTGGTGTTCTTCTTCAAGAAAGGCGATTAAACTTTTTCCCTCTCTATTCAATCTATCGCAGTCCACTGTTGGACATTGGTCTCCCCCATTTTACGCCAGATATTCTCCGGTCCTCCGTTTTTATCATCCAGCCTCCACCAGCGACTTTTCGCAAGTCGTCGGTCCAACGGGCCGGAGGGCATCCTACGCTACGCTTGCCAAGCCGCGAACTCCGCTCCAGAACTTGTCTGCTCCAACAGCCATCGGTTCTGCGACATACGAGTACGTTACCCACTGCCACTTCACTTTGCTAATCTGGCGAACTATGTCGGTAATTTTAGTTCTCTTGCGGATAACATCATTTCTGATTTTATCTATAAGAGTCTCCCAGCATAGCACGCTCCATCGCCCGTTGAGTAACTTTAAATTTGTGAACCAATCCCGTAGTCAGTGTCCATGTCTCATCTGCGTATGTTGGTATGGGTAGGACGTATTTCTCAATGACTTTTGTCTTTAAGCGTTGCGGAATCGTCGACGTGAAGACTTGATGTAACTTGCCTAATGCCGCCCAGCCTAAGTGAATCCTCCTACTAGCTTTCCTGTCTAAATTGTGCCGGTCAAGTTTTGGCCCAAGTAAACGTATTCTTGGACAATCTCGAGAAGGACGCCACCGACGTATACTGGTTGTGACAACTCTGTATAAACGTTTATCAGAAACGCTATGGGTCTATAATTCTTCAAGAGAGTTTTATCAACATTCTTGAAAAATAAGACGACGCTTCTGGATCACGCCTCCAGTGAAGTTCCCTGGTGGATGACGGCATTAAAAGAGGATAAGGATGGGTTTTCCACCGGTGTTTAGGAGTTCTGTCGTAATACCGTCATTCCCCGGGGCCCTTCCACTTCTCAGTTGCTCCAGTTCTGCACTAATTTCGCTGACGTCAACATCCGGGATATCCTACGTACAATGGTGCCTTAGCGGGGCACGTAGATCTTCGCTGTCTTCGGTCTGTGGCTGATGAGCGCTCGATGAATACAGTCGTCCATAGAATTTTCTCAACTTCTTCCAGGATCTGTTGGCGTAATGTGAGTAGTTGGCCATCTGCTAACCTTTACCAGAAAGCTCCTCCCAAGTGGAGTTTTGGAAAACTTTGGGCCCCCTGTTCTCCTCAATAAGGTCCATAATTAACCTTGTATTGAAACAGTAGAAGTCCCTGCGAACGAGTTTTCGTATCCGCTTGGAGAGAGCCTAATATTCCGACTATGATAAGTCAAAGTCAAAATTCATTTATTTAAATTAGGCTTACAAAAAGCACTTATGAACGTCAAAAAATATACAAAAATACAATAAAAAAAAACATTTAAAATACTAAAGTCAAAATATTTTTCGATGAATTAGAATTTCGATGCTTGAAAAAAAGCGCTTCAATGGTTTGGCCTGTTGAGAAAGAAACACCCAAGAAAACTCAACAGTGCAGCCTTTTTTTGGACAATTACTTAATGTTAAAATATATTATAAACACTGCTGATAGCTGAGCAGTTTAAGACCACGGATATTTATCACATAAATATTCTTCTTTAGTGCCCTTTTTTAATAACTCTACATTATAAATTTTGCGGTACCTCTTTGAACAACCTTATACATCTTCCTATAAAATATTTACCTATTTTATGTAGGCTCAAGTAGTAAGTTTGTTTTTATTGCCAGTATTAAAATTGTGTTATTCTGTTCCTTAAGAGAGTCACGTGGTCTTAGGTTAAAGATAATATAGCTCTTTTTTGTAGCACAAATATTGATAATGTCGGCAGCCGAATCCCACAACAGTAGACCATACGACATTACACTATGAAAATAACTAAAATAAACCAATCTTGCCGTTTTTACATCTGTTAAGAGTTATCTTAGATATTAAAACCTTATTGAAGAATTAACGACCATTACGCTATTGTGTCACATCTTCAAGTTATTCTCCAGAGTCATCATGATCCGTCTCGCGCATAGTTTTGACGACATCCAGCCCTCCGAACAAGCCGGGATCCTCAAAGGCTTAGCACCATAGACTACATATCACATACGCTGCGGCAGGTTATACAGAAGACCGGAGAGTATAACCGACCATTATGTTTGGCGTTTGTGGACTATGAGAAAGCCTTCGATTCGATCGAGACTTGGGCTGTGTTTCATTCCCTCCAACGGTGCCTGACTTGACTACTGCTATATCGAATTGTTGAGATGTTTGTACGAGTGCGCTACTTTGTCAGGCCGAGTACATGAAGAGCTTACACAATCATTGCACTGAGGAGTAAGACAAGGGGATGTAGTTCATGTAATATCTCTGAAACTGATCACAACTGCGTAAAAAGTTGCAGCTTTGTCCAAATGTCAATCAATTAGAAGACTTATTATATAAATTAGTGAAATAATATAAGATGATAAAGGTAAAAATAAAAAATAGTGGGCGGGGGGGCATTTCTCAATTTTTGCCCCACCCAAAAAAATTGAAGATCCGGCGCTGCCCTTCCTACCTTAAAAATTGCGGGATGCTCCATACTCCGAACCTTCATTTTAGAGAACTGGGGGTTAGGATTAAACGGCATATAGTTATGGAGAGCCATCCCTTCAACAATTTCCACTTTTTAATCACGTCTTTCCATTTTGCCGTGCAAGACGGACAAACAGACTCACTTTCACATTTATGGTGTTAGTATGGATACGAAATAGCTATATCCCGCGGTGTTGCTCGCAGTAAAACGTAACCTATGTGTAAATCCAGCGCGTCGTCCACACTACATTTCATTAAAATCATTTCAGCCGTTTAGACGTGAAAACAAATCATACATACACACAAACAGACAGTAGGTGTTCAATTGTCACAAAGGAACTAAAGATACATAGACTGCTTCTCTAATATCCCCCGTTACTTGATTTTCAAGGCTCATTATTTTATTATTTTAAATATAAATCGTAAAATATTAACTGCGGGAGAATATCTTATAACGCGGGTAATGCCGCGAGGAAAAACTAGTATACATATATGTAAATAGGGAATAATAAACGAAATGACAATATAATTACACTAAAATTTATTTAAGTATTTTTAAGCAACATTTTTTTCTATTTATTTCTAAATGTAATTAAGCTAAGAATTCGTTACAGAGATCACATTCAGCGTGACTGATTTTATTCATAAACATAGTTAGGCTCATGTTATATAATGAAATATAATATTAAATTATTGAATCTCAAACTAATGAAAAATCATGCTATCATAAAAACGAGGCAATACGTACACAAAATGAAGTCAAATTTTTGCAATAGTGCTTACTTGGTTTGAATTCAAAGTATATAAAATTAGTCTATAACTTCATTAATAATTATTTAATAAAAATGTATGTTGTAAAATAAAATTGATCTAGTCTGCTTCTAGCATATTTTTGTAATGTTTCTTTGAAATATTACATTGACATTATAAAATACATAATTTTTAATTAAAGTTGCTTATTAATGTTTAAAATTAATTATCTACGGTAACTATATTTAATATACAATTTCAACAACCAACATAAACTTAAAATTATCATCATCAGTCATCACCTCATCACACGCAGAAAATCATCACATCCTTAAAAGACTAGTGACGCCAGCATACAATTTCAGGATTTATAAAAATGCACTATATAAAATCAAGGTCAATCTTAGTCTAGTTAAATTACCTATTGTTTTAAAACTTTTGTCCGTAAAACATATACTTTTTTTCTCATTTTATGATTATTTCTCTGTTTTACATGTCACATTACCAATATATCAAATTGTTCACAAGTTTAAACTCATTCAATAGGAAATTCAGTGTTCTATGCTTGAATCCTCTCACAGATATTGCTGAGAGTACTAAAGTTATCGACATAGCTCATTGTATTAGCCAGTGCCGGTTGAAATTCTCAAATATAATAGGATGTCCGGTAAGAATGGCCAACACCTTGCGAAAACCTTGCCCGCCTAGAGGAAGCTGGGCGTGGAAAGCGGAGAAACGGTATATCTGCCGCAAAATGACAAAGACCTATGTCCAGGAGTGGAGTGCAATTGGGAAAAGAGAGCTGTCTCTTTTCCCAATTGCACTGATAATAGAGATCGAGACAGAGGTGTAATGAATGAAGTGAACATGAAACCTGCATAGCAGCAGCAGGTAATCTATGGCGTTGCGTCTAGGTCGGATGATGATAAATTCATGCAACTATAGCAATTTCTGACTCCAATCCGATGACCGAGGTCATCAGAATGGAGAGAGACTTTAATCTCGAGTAATTATGAAAATAAATGTGAAAAACGAGATTCTAGTTTATCAGATAATAATGTTGCTAGCTCCTGTTTACGTCCTGGAAATTATTTTTGTAATATGTTTATCAAAATGTTTTCGCAGGTATGAACCTACATGTCATAAAATATATCCTAAAATTGCTGTACGCTCAGTCATAATACTCAAACAAACCGGATCACAGTTCAGTTTTAATGCCGCAAAATTTATAAAACTCGCTCTCAGTCAGCCGGAAACCTTTGGTCATATTCTTGAAGAGTTCAAAACTGCATACTCGTCTGCATCACAGCCGAAGATGTGGAGAGGGAGGGCTGGCGACTCACCAGCTTGCGGCAAATACACAGGCTGTGGAAGGATACATATCTTAAATACCGTTAAGAGGTAGTCCATTATCATCATCATATCCGTCGGGCCCAGCTACTAGCTTAGGAGGATAGTAGTCCTCAACGCCACCATAAATCCGAATTGGGCATGCGTAGCATATAACTATGCAGTGAGAGAAAGCCTGACCCTGATGAAATGTTATTTAATTTTTGGGTAAATTCACAAAGTGACACTCTCCTTCTTCTTAGCGTATCGATGTCAAAAACATATTCAACCATAGAAGCCCATAAGCTAGCTTCGGTGACAGCGTTGTCTGCAGCTGTCATTAAATCCTGCTAACAGCTGCTTGGGCATGCAGGACACGACATAAGGTGAACTATCGTTAGGACCGCTCCACAAAAACAGTCTAAATCAATACCACCCGAAAATCCTATTTGGTCAAAATGTTCTTACTCCGACATGTCAAAGTACAAAGTGACACTTACCATGACACTCAATTCACCTGTACGCCTCGACTTGTACAGCTCCAAAGCAAACACAGCACCATATTCCGGTATGCTCTGGTCACTCTTGACCCTCGCGACTTCCATCAGTGCACCAATGTTGAAGTCATGGGCGGAGAAAAGTCTGACGCGCTTCGTGACCGGCTTATTGGCCGCTATAGCTTCCGCTGCTTCGATGAATTGGTTGAGTAGAACACCTGTGGAAGAACCAGAAAAGTACATGTTATGAACAGAACCAACGCAGATAATTGCTGGACATGATCTTGACCAGCTCACAACGTCTCACAGCATGTTCTGTGTCTTTCCGTGGCCGTCGTTGTTTCCGAAAGATGTTGCCAAGTAACAATTCGACTTATTCAATTATTCTTTGAAATAAAAAAAAAAGATAAAAGCCAGTTAATCAGTGAAATATTTTTCGAAAACATGTGCGGGACTTGCTTTCAGGCTGTAGCACGCCTAAAGCATGGTTTCCGATACCCATATTATAAAGATTCAATTGTAATTTACCACGTAGAACAAATATGGGTGTTAACAACTACCATTCGAAATCGAAAATATTTGGTAATTTTCTAGAATGCAAATTTTCCTGCTGCTGTATTCTGCTGTGGTATTCTTTCCCTAAATAAGTAATGGTGCTTTTATCACCATAAAACACAGTTTATGGCTCCTTGAAGTCATCTATCTTATTTAAGGGCGTATTACATCAGAGATTTTACTTACCCCCACCGATTTTCTTCATTTCATCCGTTCTGAAGTAAAGTCTGTAAGCCAGGGTAGCACTCTGACTGAGTCTGGGTAGCAGAGGTTTCGCCCATTCGGGGATGTCCAGACCCAAACCAACCTGATAAGGCAATCAAACTTATGAAAGAGACCTTGCAAAGAGTTATCTTCATGGACACGTTAAGCAAAAAGTCTGCAACCAAATGGGGAGATTAAGTGGCACTTGTCACATAAAATTTATCAATGTTTCCGAAAAGAGAGAGATGTTATCTAACATATCTTTACATCCCCAGGTGGGGACTTAGCTATACTAAAAGCGTAGACGTTAACTGTTTTGGCGAGACGAAAAAGGTGAGACTGAGATACCACAGCAGGTAACTATGCCAGCTGTTTTTAAACATTATGCACCATAAACAATACAATGGTCAATTTATTGCGTAATGGCATCCTGAACTCGTTTCCTTAAGGCTATTATTATTATTATAATTATTAGTCAGGCAACAAATATCTAAATGAATTTTGAAATTTGAGTTTTGTATGACATGATCGTTATCAATAGATAATAAAACCAACCTGACTCCTCATCAGGTCAAACAGCGTCTCAAACAGCAGGGGGTCCTCACTGAAATTCCTTCCCGTCATTAACATCAGTTTTGGCAGCATATCATCGAACTGCCTGAACTCAGACTGGACTGCTTCTTCTTTCGCTTTCTTCATCAGCGCTTTAAAGCCAGCACAGTTGGAGTAGTATCGCAGCTGTGAATTAAACAAAGTTCTTGAACATCATGTCAAGTTTGGGCTATCCAAAAGTTCCTTCTGTTACAAGAGCCTCTTCAAAATGAGTTCCTCAGCTCACTCGTACTCTAGACACTTTCGCAATTAGACTTTGCCTCTTTCCTCTTTCAATTATTGAGATGGTTGAGGACATTATCTGCCACCCGACTCAAATTCGTGTAAGCAGGTCACCAGAGGCTGATGCGTTGAAACAAGGATAGTTCAGATTCCTTGGGCTCCGTTAGACAGAAACTGAATCCCGTTCAATCCCCAATAGATAGCTATTGGTGATCAAATCAATACCTGGTCTTTTTAGTACAAATTTGCCCATATTAAGGCAGTGGATTCTCTGACGGATTTGGTCTTTCGTAAAAAATGCAAAGAAACTTACATAGTCTTCAGACAAAGGCACAGCCGTGTAAGGAACAGGCTGCCACACCTTCCCGACAGCCTCGTCCCACTGCTGTTCGGATTCTGGAGGATACAGAGCTGCCATTGCTACCTGGAGAACAAAGCTTGGGTGAAACTTCTTCATACTAATATCCTTTAGAGGTTAGATTCTTCTTGTTATTGTGTAGACTATCTTTAGGCCGCCCCCAACCTGTAAAGGTCGTGAGTAGCAGATGGATGTCAACTGCTAGGGATCGGTGCGTGTGCAAATCATTAGCGGAGGCCTTCGTTCAGCATTGGACATATTAGACTGCAATGATGATGATGATCTTTAGTCTATCGTAGTCTCGTGGACCTAGTTCTTCCCTATATATTAATTTATTTAATAGAAAGAGCAGAGTATTCACCTCATGTTAAGTGAGTTCTACCATCACCCATGGACTCTCGTAACTCCGAAGGAGCAACGATTGTTTTGCTGACTTTTAAAATGGGTGAGGAAGGGGGATTTTTGGCATCCGGTGAGATCACGCACTCAGTGAAACCGTTCTCTTTTGGGCCTTGTATCCAACTCAACTTACTTAGAACAAAATTTCATTTCTTACCTGGACGGTCATCTTCGTCCTTTCCTTATCAGTGCTTCTTATTGCAATCTCATCCTGCAGGTAAAGGTTGGACAGGAGATCGTGTCCTTGGGAGCCGTATCTTTGCCTTAGGAACTTTCCGATTTGGTATGCTCGTCTTTTGCCCACCTGTGGGATAATTAAATAAAAGTTGACATGGACGCAGTTTAACATTTTGAACGCTCCTGGCGTTCAAAATCCAAACACAATAGAAAATCTATTGTTTCTGCCGCTTTTAGGTTTCATTGGTGTGCAAAGGGTTAAAGACGTACAGACTTTAAACTTTTTTTATGTGACAAAGTGTACAGGACGGTCAGGACGCTCACCTGATGGAAAGTAATACGCCTGACCATGAGCGGCGTTGATTGAGACCGACAACTGATAAATAGTAATTATTCTCCATTAAAGCCGCTCTGCGCCCGACACCGGAGAAAACAGATTCTGCGGAGTTACGTTAGGTTTTCTTCAAACACATCTATTTCATGGGACGTTATCTGGCACTGCGGTGGTACCTACCTAGACGACTCAGTACCGAGCCTACCTTTAGTAAACTACTGCGTGTCTCGGTGCTTAAGTAGTCAAAGCGATGGGGCTATATCGCTACATGATCCGGGAGTCATGGGCTCAGTTCCCGCTGGGGAAACGCATAGGTAAGTTATTAGGGGAGGCCTTTGTTCAGCAGTGACATTTTATTCGATTTTTCTGCTTCCGAGGTTACTTGCGTATTACATCCGACTGTAGTAGTAAGGACGCTTGCAATTTATCATTTACTAGCGACTTGTTTCGCACGGGTGCAATGGTGATAATATTTTTTTATAGGCATGCGACCGCTCCCGCCTCCCCGGTCAGCCGGTACCGCCGCAAACGCTACGTACCGCAACTTTGAAATCTGTTATATCTTCGAAAATATTCGTTGAAATCATATGCTGTAAATATATACTACTAGGTAGTAGACTCGATACTGAGTCGTCTAGGTAGGTACCACCCATAGGTTTCCCAATTCACATTGTTATTCCGATGTCTGTGGTACCACCGCAGTGCCAGATATCATCCCGTGAAACAGGAGTGTTATGCACTTTTGTGTTTCGGGATGAGGGCACTGTAGGTAGTGAAATCACCGGGTATAAGAGACCTAACATCTGTTGTCTCGGGTGACGGGCGCAGTGCGGCATTGATGGAGGATAATAACTGTCTGTCAGTTGTTGGTCTCCTTTAATGCCGCTCTGTCATGGTTTGGCGTATCACTTACCATCAGGTGAGCGTCCGGACCGTCCTCTACACTTATAACAGAAATATATATACATAATCAACAATGTATTGTAATGGTATTTACGTATATAATATATTCATATATATTAGTATATTTATTTATATGTGTGTACATGTACTTATATGTATATCTTAATCTCATGTGTTAGTATTAGTGTATATTGTGCATGGTTGCTTTCGTCTACCGCTCTAACATTTTAGTTTTCTTTTATATTATTTGGTCTGCTGGAAGAAATCTCTTTTTAGAGATAAGCCTACCTGTACTTATTGTTCCTTTTTGTTCCTTTTAAGTTGTCAACCTTTGTACGAAATAAATAAATAAATAAATTGTACGAAATGTATTTAAGGTATTTAATTTAAGGCTTAATGCTGTATTTGTTAAAATAGTTTCGAAAATTAGCCATTATTTGTCGTAAAAAGTCAATGAAAAAAATATTGTACTGTACTGAGCTTTGAGCCTAGATCCTCATGCTAAGTTTGTTTTTGAATTCCATGGGGAGACCTCATAGTGAAATCAATGACCTATACGCATTGTGCTCCCGTGGTGGGTTTAGGCCCAATCTCTCCACTAGCTTTAATTGGTTAGTCACTACATAGTGTAAATCAAAGTCGCTTTTTTTGACCTCATGTCCCTATGTGCGCTTAAATCTTTAAAACTCCGCGACGTGTTTTGATGCGGTTTTTTTTAAATAGACAGAGAGATTTAAGTGGAAGGTTTAATTGTAAAATAATATCCATTAAATAGTGGAGAAATACTGTTATCTTTGAGGTTTCTAATGTCGTAAAAAAATTTTTTTTCCGCTTATTTATACGTTGCAACCACATGCTACAAGATTTATGAAAATAATGAACTGAGTATTGTTAACATTAAAAAGGTCTACAGAAAACTGCGCGATGGGATATGTTTATCTTTTAAACCCACAGTAATATTTTTTGTCATTTATTTTTTACGACAAATAAATACAATAAATTGTACTAAGAGTATTATTCAAATTAATTGCATTAACCAATTGTGAACAAGTAAAAAGTGAAAAAGGATTTTTAAAAAATACAATTTAAGTATGATGGATGTATTTACTTTAAAGAATAATAAGTTTGCATTGTATAACCGGATCTCTTTTCATATCCACAAAGTCATCTCATTTAATGGCGGTGGTTATGGATTTTGAAGGATTTTCCTTGTTTAACATCGCGTGGTCTCTATCTGAAATGTTTTGCCTTCACTGAGTTTGTGGTGCAAGGCTATATGTTTACGCTAGTATGAGTAACTGACTTGTATGTTTAGCTAAACTAAAAAGATACACAATTGTTTTCTTTCTTTCTTCACAATTTCGTTAAAAAAGTGTCGGCGGCAAAATTTTGCAGAATTTTCATTCGTAATCACACTCGTGTTACTCGTGTTTTATTTTGTACTCTTTTAATGACGTGTTAAGGTCAACATTTTAATGAATAATTTTAAGTCATAAATACAACAAAAATCTACATATATTCACACAGCGCTATTTAACACCAATCTAAAGTCACGGTGGACGATCAGCTTAACTTGTTGATATACGAGTAATGAGTATATTCTTTACGGAGACAAGACTTACATTAGAAGACCTTCGAGGCCTTCAATCACTGTCAATTTTGATCTTCTCCTGTTCGTTAGACAGCGAAAGCTCGTCAGCATCGGGCGTCCGTTCTCCATGTCTGTTCACCTGTCAACAAATTTTGAACTCTATCAAAGGGTTCTTAATGTTCATTGTCAAATAATAGTAAAATTAACAACTATATTAATTATACAGTAGTTAAGCGCCTCCTCGCTTTAAATTAAAATAAACGAAAATGTGCTGGATATCATAGAATTTATTTGTTCGTTTGAAAGGCCTATTCATGTATTTGAAAGGCCTATTTATGTATTTGAAAGGCCTATTCATGTATTTGGAATATACTAATATTCAATGTTGTCAAAATGTCCGCAATTTTCTCTTTGGGTGGCTCATAATCAAAAACTCTAGTATCACGGTGTAAAAGTCAATAAGCCGGAATCGAACATGGATCCTTTGGTGTAATAGCTGACTTCTCAATAATTAGGTGCACCAGCATTATTGTCATTAAAGCCTAATACGGAACAATCCTGGCCTAACCTATCTAAGGTAGCAGATGGATAAGTTAGCATCTTAGACAGGCCATCAGTCGATTAGTCGGAGGTCGGTCTACGCTTCTTTCCCCGTTACGTATGCGTCAATCGAAAACCTTTTCACTAGAATCCGCTATCAGTTCTACGCACTATGTGCTCTACCCACTGCCACTTAAACTTGCTTATCCTTTGTTCTTGTTATCTATTGCAGAAAAGTACAAAATAAGAGATGTAGTCAACTAGTTATGCAAATGGACTTGATAATAAACACTGGAAAAAAACAAAAAATAAAACTAAAGACCTCGGCCACAATGCGGCTGATCTGAAATATTTGGAGGACACGTCATAATTTTAATATTTCTGAATATCTAAAATATGAGTGACTGACTGACTGACTGACATAATAATCTATCAACGCACAGCCAAAAACACTGGACGGATCGGGCTGAAATTTGGCATGCATGTAAATGGTATGACGTAGGAATCCGCTAAGAAAGGATATTGATTTATTCCGCCCCCAAGGGGATAAAATAGGGGATAAAACTTTGACAATTTTAAAACGATCAGGTTGAGATTTTTTAAATTCCTTTAAAAAAGGGGATAAAATTGGGGGTGAAAAAAGATACTTATTCTTTTTCGTAGGCAAGCCAAGCCGCGAGCAGAAACTAGTTAAGTATACTGTTAAAACAGCAAAAACACTCACAAGAGAAGCAAACACATTTCCACAGAATTAAAAACACGCTTGCCAAGCTTATAGCCAAAACTCTTTACTATCGTGTAGGAGACTTTTTTTAGCAGTGGATTCTCATTGGCCCTCATATTATTTATTTATTAAAATGACAAAAAATCTTCACTGAAAATCAGTATAACCTACTACGAAACAGGGCTATGCTTGGGGTTTCTGTACATAGAATCAGAATAATGGTAAACGAACTAAGGTCGACGACGAACGACGGTACCGGTAAGCGCAGCGTAGTACAAGATGGACAGATGACTTAAGGAACGATGCGGATCGCTGCTGGATGCAGATAGCTTCCAACCAGTGGGAGTCGATATTATTGGGGAGGAGGAGGTTCTTCAAGAGTAGACATCATGTGGCTGATATGTGATGATGTCTCAGAGTGAATCACCTACGCGGATGCATTCTATCAATCAACAAGACGTCATTACACGGAGGTCGGAATTATTGCTAATTATTGTATAATCATTATTTGTCATTAAGGTCATTTGTTTATTAAGTGCTATCAATAACAGGGAATGATGCAGCTTATAGAAGTCAATGACGTGAACTCGAGAGATTATAATTCAAGTTCATTATATAATCTCTGTTAGGGTTTACAATGATTAATATAATAATAATTAGTTTATTTAAAACACATTCACTTGTATATAATATCAAAAACAAAAACAATATCTGTCTTTCAGGTGAACTCTCAACTGCATTCATTTGCGAGTCCCAGTGGGCAGCAAATATTTTACTTACTTTAAAATTTCGATAGATGGCAGTGCTGGTACGTTACATCACGCTATTATTATGTTATTGAGTAATTGTGTCCATGTTTAAGTTCATGCTATACTTTAAAAATGAATTTACCCACCCTACTTTGAAGAATCGTTATATCGTTGGTTATCTTAAATCATAACAATCACACTAATATTATAAAGATAGATATTTGTGGATGTGTTTTTTTTACTTGATCACGACTAAACGAATTAATGGATTTTAATGATACTTTGCAACAATATAGCCAACTTATCAGAGTAGCACATAGGCTATATATACTCCATCATCAGCTCATTAAACGTCCCCACCGAGGGGCACGAGCCTACCCGTATAGGGTGATTAGGCCTTAGTCGTCCACGCGGGCCCAGTGCGGATTGGACGACTTCACACACAACCTTCGAATCTCTTCGCAGGCGTGCATGAAGGTTTCCTCACGATGTTTTCCTTCACCGTAAGAGCGTCGGATAACGTACATATATATTTCGAAAATTCGAAAATACATTGGTACGTGTCGGGATTTGAACCTCTGTCCACACCACTGAGCCACCGACGCTCTATATATACTCGTATTATTCCAACGCAAAATTTTAGGGCTGAAGCCGCAGCATACTTGTATAAATAACCCCACCATCTCCACGACCCAATCATCATTGCCATGTATACTTACAACAAATGCTAAGACAAGCTGTTGGTCTTCTAATATCTCGTTGCCAGTGGGATGACCATACGCAGCTCCCACGCACACCACACACACCAACACACACACGGCAAATAAATACTGAAACATGGTTCTAGAACAAAAGAGAAGACACGATGAGTATCTCAAGTTCAAGGAGTTCAAATTTCAGTTGTACCGGCATCTGCTCGGTTAGGTTGTTTCGGCAGATTACAATACAAGTTTCACCAGCGTAAGACTGTTATTTCTTATTGTTTATGCACACATACAAAATAGTCAGAACAATATATAGTGAGAAAAAAAGTACAAAGCTACTGCTTATTCCGAATGGAATTTCTTCCAGCAGTCCTAAACAGGAAAAAAACATACTGTCTATTTACGTAAGTCTATTTAAGTAATATCAATACTTGAGTCTCGTTCTAGATACGGGCCTTAGAGAAATACTCTAAGGCCGGCCTTAGAGTTTTCTCTAAGCCTTCTTACTTATCGCTGTGTCTTTATAGCTTCATGGTCAAGACGATGACTCTAAGCGTAAGACATTGTTATTCCGATGTCTGTGCGTAAGACAGTAACGGTTCCATGCATTGAATGTTAGCAATTATACCTTGACCGACCATATGGTGTATCGGTTGAGACGTCCGCTACACCAAAGGTTTTCGGGTTCGATCCCGGGCGAACAAACATTTGTGTGCATGAACATGTTGTTTGAATAATATGTATGTATTAACAAAAAAATATATCAGTATGTTCATCCGTTGTTTATTACTCATACTACAGCTTCACGCTTAACTTGGGTCTAGATGCGCTGTGTAAATGTCAGTGATATTTATTTATTATACCTAATCCTTTACATGCTACGGCATCCTCCAACATATACGTTCTTCCCCCTTCCCATTAAGTTGTAATTATAACTCATTGAACGGCGCATTATTATCTAATTAACCCTTATCTATAACACCAAATATATATAATTACTAACATTAAACCAAAGCTATGATGTAAAACTTGGCCAGACTCTTGTTATCTTAAACATTAAATAGGCACGGTTAATTTATTAATTACATAACAATAACAAATATGCATGTGTTACAACTGAAGACTGAGATCACGCATGAACTTTGTTATTGTAAGTATAGTCTCTCCTTCTTCAACCTATCGCAGTCCACTGCTATGGTCTTCTAAATTTTGCGCCAGATATCCCGGTCCTCCGCTTTTTCATCCAGCCTCCACCAGCGACCTTTCGCATGTCGCCGGTCCATCGGGCCGGAGGGCGTTCTTCGCTACGCTTGCCAGACGCGGTCTCCACTCCAGAACTGGTCTACTAGCTGATCACCGCATTTAATGCCCATTGTAGCCCAGGCCTTGGCGCATTGAGCTATGGGGAGATTAGCCGTCAATAAACATGTTGGCCCAATACGGATTAGTAAGTGTTAACGACTAACATCCTAGGATTATAGTCAGGACCGACCTAAGAAATAATAATAATATTAAACAAACTTCGCCACCTAGTCCCAACTAAGCATTTTACCTGTAATATGGTTATTAAAGAACTAATGTTTCTGTATATTTTCTGTATTTAAATATTTCTGTTTTACTTTAGTGTCTCCTTTTTTTTTTTCTATTTTGTATGTGACTCACTCGCCACAGGTACAGCCAGAAAATCAGTCTGCAGTAGTTCCTTACTACTGCAGTTTATGCTGAGTTGTATCTGATTGGCCACAAGGTTTTTATTTTTTTTTCTAATAATAATTACTTATATGTATGTTTTATTCACATTTACTAACCATTAGTTTAATACTTACTTTACTTATCTTTCTTTATTTTGTATGTTGTGGTCAATAAAAAATATTTCTTTCTTTCTTTCTAATAGACATACTTATTAATTTCTTTGTAAATACTACATATTATACATAAAATCACCCAGACTAATACAATCAGACATGTTCATGCACACAATATTTTACTGCCCGGAGATCGACGCCGAGCCCTTGGTATAGAAGCCGACGTCTCAATCATTACACCAAATGGATCGTCCTAGTATCCTTACCAAACTGGGAAAATGCACCAAATAACTTTGACGTTCCTTTCGCGGGATTGAATCGATGATACTCGAACAGTGATTTAAATCAACCGTAAGGCAATGGGAGCAAGCACGCAAAGCCGCAATTAATTTTTCATTCATCATCATCAGCTCATTAACGCCCCCACCGAGGGGCACGAGCCTACCCGTATAGGGTGATTAGGCCTTAGTCGTCAGGCGTGCATGAAGGTTTCCTCACGATGTTTTCCTTCACCGTAAGAGCGTCGGATAACGTACATATATTTTCGAAAACTCAAAACACATTGGTACGTGTCAGGATTTGAACCTCAGCCCTCGGTAGGAAGGCGACAGTCTTCACCATTGAGCCACCGACGCTTAATTTTCATATTTTCTAAAAATTTGATTATGTTTATTTCTTTAGTATTTCAATTTATGGCAATATTGTCCCATATTAATTAGGACCATGACAGCCAAAATGCTCACGCACGAGGATGTTTTTAAGTAACAGAACAGTTCAGAACATAACAAGGGGATTTAAAATATTAAAAGAAACTCAAGCCCGACTGGTTTATTTTAATTGGGACACACCCAATTAAGATATGACCAAATTGTTTTTACAACCAAATGTTTTTTATCCAACGGATTTGTTTTGTAAACGATCGTGTATTGTATTTGTAATACAGATATAAATCGCGCATGACTTTCATACGTTTAACTTTAAACATGACGACCTTTGTTTTCTTGTACAGCAATAAAATAATGTGAGTCAGGTTATCAAATCTTACTGTATATTTTCGTAATCAGTAAAACGTGCCAACAAATATACAATGCAATACCAAGTACTAAACTATATATTTTTTAATGATATACACGTGAAAACGCACTTAAAACATAACTAAATGAATAAATCCCAGTGACATTCACACAGCGTCATATAATCCAAAAAATATATATAAATAAGATTAACTAACAAAAAAGAATGAAGACTCAATGATATGACTTGACTTGTATATGAGCTGATGATGATGAATATATATGATTGGGAAGACTAGACTGATGTCACAGACAAACAGCAGTAGTCAGATCGAAAAAAAAATCTGTATATATTAAGGTAGATACCATCCGTGCCTCAAAAACGAACCGTCAGAGATTACAGTTTGTAGGCTTTTGTTTAGGTAAATTTGTTCGAAATTCGAATTATGTGTATATGTGCTGTCACTGCATTCGGAACACTTTTTCGATTGTTTTGTGAGCATATCACGAATCCATACTTTTTTACATTATTGATCAAATGAGTTAGTTGCAAATTTGCCAACCGAATGAATCTATAAATGTATGTATGGTTTTATTATTTGTATGTATGATGTCATATTGGCAGGTAATAAATTGAAGCCCTTTGTAAACCCTTTTTAACATTAAAAATAAGGATTCGTCATGAGGATAATAGTGGGAATCGTGACGGTAGTTAACATTTTTGAGTTGTAATTATTTCATGATAAGGCTTTTGCATATATTTTTAACCACAATTTTTTTGTCTCAAAAAAACTTTTTGTTACCAATTGGTAGGACGCATTTCTCAAAGACTTTAATCTTTAAGCATGTGATATCTGGCGCAAAATGGAGGTGACTTACTACTGCTTCGACGTTGCACACGAGTGGTCGTGGTCGTTATTTCAGCTGTTAGTAGGTCGCCCAACAATAAGTACGCAGCCTTTCTGGTATAGATGCTCAGGGAAGCTGCTTTTATTTGGTCCGTCCGTCTCATAGGCGCTTTACCTCGCGCTCGGATGCCCTCAACTTTACCCTGTACCATGAGGCGCTCGATCGACTCATTGCCACGCCGGGATACGTGTAACGTGCATGACTTACAGCAGTCTCAACCTCAAAAGCCTCTCTTCTCACGCAAGGTGATGCTTCAAGTATACCCGCCAGAGGGTAAATCCGAGTATTTTTGGTACACATGGTAACAAATTCGTTATCAATTAATATATTTTTTTATATGTACCTTATGTAAATATGTGATCTATTTACCTTTTTAAAACACAGCAGATAGTGGGTGTAAGGGTCACTGTAGATATACAAATTGGGTCGCTTCCTAGCTGCGCACGCGTTTCTATTTCTACATTAGACGGTCACGTGGGAACTAATTTGAACTTTTATTGATTAAATATGAGATAACTATATATATATATATCTCTATTATATTTATTATATATCATATTAATTTATTTTATAAATAAAATTATTCATAAGACAACAGAATCGATATTAATGTGTTTTTTATTGGTTTAAGACATTTATGACGATCATTCGATTTTTAGAGCGTCGGTGGCTCAGTGGTGTGGACTGTCGCCTTCCTAACGGGAGGGCTGAGATTCAAATCCCGACACGTACCAATGTGTTTTCGAATTTTCGAAAATAGATGTACGTTATTCGACGCTCTTACGGTGAAGGAAAACATCGTGAGGAAACCTTCATGCACGCCTGCGAAGAGATTCGAAGGTTGTGTGTGAAGTCGTCCAATCCGCACTGGGCCCGCGTGGACGACTAAGGCCTAATCACCCTATACGGGTAGGCTCGTGCCCCTCGGTGGGGACGTTTAATGAGCTGATGATGATTTATGACGATAGTTCTTAGGTAAAAATGAATAATAAATAAATTTCCATTGACATTCACACAGCGCCATCTAGCTCCAAGTTAAGCGTGAAGCCTGTATTGTGGGTACTAAACAACGGATAAACATGCTTATATATATATATTTTTTGTAAAAACATACATATTATTCATAGAAAACACCCAGACCAATACAAACAGACATGTTCCTGCACAGAAATGTTTGTACTGCCCGAGGATCGAACCCGGAACCCCTGGTGTTGCAGCCGACGTCTCAACCGCAACACCAAATAAAGCACTCGATAGCGTAACCGCTAACGCGTTTGCTGGAGTTAGCGCCAGTTATCCATACCGGATGGGTGACCAAAAATAAAATAATGCTAGTGATGAGTTGGAAGAGAGTTCTTCTTACAACAGAAATAGTACACAGAATACAAATAATTAAAATTTGAGGAATAAATCAATTGAACGACTCTTGAAATATATTACATATTAAACTTTCAAAATGACTTACAGCCATAAATTCATTTATATTTATTTCCACTGTGACGACACGGTGTTAAATTAACTAGTGTTACTTTGACTTTTTTGTAAATAAAAAAAATGGGTTTCGATATGTGAATAATCATAACTATAGTTTGAGTATTGTGATGTAATAAATATCGAAACGAAAATTGAGAGCGTCGGTGGCTCAATGGTGTGGACTGTCGCCTTTCTACCGGGAGGGCTGAGGTTCAAATCCCGAGACGTACCAATGTGTTTTCGAATTTTCGAAAATATATGTACGTTATGCGACGCTCTTACGGTGAAGGAAAACATCGTGAGGAAACCTTCATGCACGCCTGCGAAGAGATTCGAAGGTTGTGTGTGAAGTCGTCCAATCCGCACTGGGCCCGCGTGGACGACTAAGGCCTAATCACCCTATACGGGTAGGCTCGTGCCCCTCGGTGGGGACGTTTAATGAGCTGATGATGAAATATCGAAACGAGTGTGCCATTTTGAATCCTGTGATCATGCTTGTTCGGGTTTTTTGGAAAACACATATAAGAAGACGGAAATTAAAACATCATTGGAAAACAATGACAACATTATAAAAAACATCTGACATTGTCTATGTTCATTAGTAAGTTCGTTAGCTCAGTATATACGTATAAGTATATACGTATAAACTGAGCTAATCGTTCTACAATTTGCTTCGTGAATAGCACGTAATTTGAAGTTTAAGATAAGCGTTGCCTTGAAGTAATTTTAAAACCTTTTCTTCTTGTAAAATAATAACAAATGCGTTTAAACGCATTTAAATCCACACCAAGGTCATCTGTTAGCACTTCCCGTCAGTAGATATTAACTTTTATCTGATAACAAACCTCGAGTTTAACGCAAAAAGTTTCGTGAAAAGCGGCAAACCATTAAAGGAAAAAAGCGAAATTAATTTGGACCGCTCTTTTGTGGACTAGCAAAGATCAAATTAACAAAAAAATATTATTGACTTGATTATTATTGTTTCATTATAATTTTACTAACTTAAATACAATATATATATATATAATATATATATTATATATATTATTTATATATATATATAGATATATATATCATCATCATTCACATCATCATCATCATTACAAGCCCAATTATGTCCAACTGTGAACGAAGCCTCCCCTAATGATTCCACGCGGGACCGACCCTTGCAGTGACATCATCTGCTTACCCGCCAACCTTAACAGATCATCCGTCCATCTGGTTGGGTGGTCGGCCTACGCTTCGCTTTCCGTTACGTGGACGCACTCGAGAACCTTGCCGCCATCGGCCATTCGTCTAGCACTATGTGCCCTGCCCCTGCCACTTCAACTTGCTAATCCTCTGGCTATGTCGGTCACCCTAGTTCTCCTACGGATATCATTCTCGGATTTTATCGCGTAGGGAGACACTAAACAAGCCCGTTCTCCATAGCACGCTGAGCAACCTTTGAGTCTATTCAAGAGACCCTTAGTGATCGACCACGGTTTTCGCTTCCGTTGTCATAACTGCAACACACATGGTCAAAGGACCTTCTCTTGAGAACACTGAGTATTTTGGACGAAAAGATCTGCCTTAACTTCCCGAACGTGCCATCACTAATTGGATTCGACGAAAAAACTCCTTCTCAAAGTTTGACACATTGGACTACCTGTCCCAGGACACATATTCGTCACAACTTTCGAGGACAAACTTCCAAACTGATATCGGTATAGTACGACATGGGCATTAACATGGACTTTCGTCTTGGTCCCTGTTCATTACAGACCCACCTGTGAGAAGCTCGGTCTAGGGTTTCGAGCATAGTGCTTAAATCCTCCATGGATTCTGCCATGAACTACTATATCATCGGCAAATTCGAAGATGATATGTACCGCCATCACTGTATGCCAAGTTCCTTTCCATCGAGCAGGGGCTTAAACATATCTTCCAACGCAACTGTGAACAGTTTCGGAGATATAACGTCTCCTGTCTCACTCCTCGTGCAATGGATAGGTTGTGTAGCTCTTCATGTACACGGGATTACATAGTCGCTCTTCGTCAGGCATCTCATACTTCGAGTATAGCGAAAGTCAAGATTGACCTTGGAGGCCTGAAGCACAGGCCCAAGTCTCGATCGAATCAAAGGCTCATAGTCCCAAACGCCAAGCATAATGGCCGGTTATACTCTTAGTCTTCTGTATAACCTGCCGCAGCCGTATGTATGTGTCTATGTGCTGAAGCTTTGCGGAACCCGGCTTGTTCGGGGCTGAAATCATCGAAACCTACGCGCGAACGGTCGGATGACTCTGGAAACAATTGTAAATGTGTCAATAGCGTGATGGGTCATATTTTCAGCAAGTGTCGCCTTTTTGAAGAAAAGCACCACCACGCCATTCTCCACGCCTCTGGCGTCGCACCCTCACGGATCACGAATGAAGAGCTTCTGAAGGGTCTTAGGCATGGCGTGCCAACCTGCTTTCAAAGTTCTGCGGAATTCCGTCTTCTCCGGGCCCTTATTCGCTAAGTTGTTTCAGAGCCATCCTAATCTCGCTAAGGTGACTTCCGGGAATACCTCAGAATAATGGTCGGGTTAACTACTCTCGGTCTTCGGCTAAGCTTGAACGGGCATCTGGTAGCGGTAAAAACCGCTGTAAAACTTCTCAATTCTCCCTCAAAATCTCTGTTTAATGAGACTACATTTCCACTGTTGGTCTTCAGACTAGTCAGCTGCTTTGCCCAACAGACGTGTTCCTTGCACACCTTGGAACCCCTGTCCGTTCGATCCCTCTTTAACACTTTGATTAACGACGAATATCGCGTCGCAAGGAGCTGGATATACGTTATTAAGCTGCCGTATTGTGGACGCCGCGTCTGACTAATAATCATATAGGATTTTTATTTTATTATTATAGATGATGATACTAATAATTTAGTTAAGTGAATGCCTGACCTTGACAGACCAACACATATAACACTTACTATCCTTCATCATGCCCACTATGCCTACACCCAAGACGACAATTGAGCTATCTATATCCCAGAATTTCACTGCTACAGTCCCTCATCCCGAAACACTCTGTTTCACGGTCGATATCTGGCACTGCTGTACCTACCTAGACGACTTAGCATCGAAGTCAGTACTTTTATCCACACGATATCTGAGCACAGCCCAGATTAAAAACCATTACATAACCCCCCATTCCATATCTAATTGACACACTAATTTCAAAACAATACCGAACATATAACACCAAACCGCTATTAACCAGTTAAAATGCACGACGTATCTCTGTCAAATTTCATTCAAAGACGAGTTCCGGTTGAAAACGATCGGTTTATGACAAATGAAACATTTTTCAATCCCGAGGTATTTAACTTAAATTTTGCGATAGTCGCAAATTAAAAATTAGTAAAATTGAACTTACTAGGTGCTAGACTCTGTACGAGTCTCGTGGTAGTATCACCCGCATCCATAAGTATATCTCCTT